>PVJO010006575.1:0-88093 GCA_004026905.1 Hystrix cristata | reverse complement strand
AGATGTCCCCCCAAAGCCTCATGTGGTGAGAGATAGCTGGATCTAGAGTGTGGGCTGCCCTGGGGGCAGGTAGCCTAGATAATAGATAGAGGAAGAATGCTTAACTAGCTGCTTGTTTGCATTGCTGATTTGCATACATTCCTGGCATTTTCCTCACTTTACTTTGCAGCCGGCTGGCCGCAGGTCTGCACGCTGCCCCGCCGCCTCGGACCCAGCGGACTATAGACTGAAACCTCTGCAGACTGTGAGCTAATAAACCTTTCTTCCCCTAACTTTGGGTGTCGGGTATTCTGTCCCAACAACAAGAGAAAAGTAACTAAAACACCATCTCACTCCACAAAGAATAGCTATTATCAAGAAATCAACCAATAACAAGTGCTGGCGGAGCTGCGGGGAAAAAGGAACCCTCCTCCACTGTTGGTGAGAATGTAAGCTGGTCCAACCACTGTGGAAGTTAGTGTGGAGATTCCTCAGAAAACTACAACTAGAGGTTCCATTTGACCCAGCTATTCCTCTGCTGGGTATCTTCCCAGAAGAATTAAAATCATCATATCACAGTGATATATGCACAACCATGTTCATAGCAGCACAATTTGCAATACCTAAGTCTTGGAAACAACCCAATGCCCAACAACTAATGAGTGGCTAAAGAAGATGTGGTTCTTCTACACAATGGAGTACTACACCGCCATAAAAAAGGATAAACTAGAGTCAGTTGTATGTAAATGGATGTTCCTTGAGAACATACTCTTAAGTGAAATAAATCAGACACTTATCAGCACACTGAATTCAGCACATTGAATTGTTTCTCTGATATGAGAAACCATAAGTGTAAATAAGGACAAAGGGGTAGAGTAGATAGTATGTTTAAAAAAAAAAAAGAGAGAGAGATAGTATTCAAAAGAGAGGAGAACTAGATAGGGAAAAGGGGGATAAAGAAGAAGGTTAAAAGAAAAGATGAAAGGGAAAAAAATGGAAAAGTGTAGATACACTTGTTGCAAAAAGGGAGGGATGGGTTAATGGAAGGGAGGGGAGGGGAGGGGAAGAGGGGGGGAAAAATCAAGATGTGTCATGTACAGGTACAAAATAACCATGTTGATTATGATCATTATGTATACAATGTACCAATACATGTTCTTGGTAAAAATTAAAAAAAAAATAAATAAATAAATTTCAATGATTTTTAAATGTTACTTTTTCCTGTTAGTTTGCCCATTTTTTGGTCTTGTTTCTTGATCACATACTCTATTTTTCCTTTATATCCATAGTATTTTTTTATATCCATAATAATTTTAAACATAATGATTTTTACAGTATGAATCAAACATTTAATTATCTGAACTTCTTCAGAAGGAAGAAGATCCAATTCTGTTCTTTGTTGTATACTCTGGCTTAGCATAATTTGCTTTCTAATTTGGGAATATGAACTTATCTTTACCACAGTTTTGTCTGTGGATTTTTTTATACTATGGTTGGAATACACAGGTTTCCAGAGTATCTTTGTTTCTGCTACATGTCCAAGGATAGATGTCCCAAGGACATCCTAACTTGCTATGGTCCTTCGCAGGAATGTCTTCTTTTGGGTATTGTCTGACCACATAGCAACTCAAAACCTATTCTTCACATTTTTCAGATAAAGAAAGGCAATGAGAGTCAATGATTGGCCTAAAATAATACAGATGGTCTTGACTCTAAACTATATCTCTTTTCTCCAAACAAGAATTTACTCAGGCCGGGGATGGTGGCACGTGCCTACAATTCTAGCACTCAGAAGGCTGAGGCAAAAGGATCATCACAAGTTTGAGACCAGCCTGGACTATACAGTGAGTCCACGGCCAGTCTGAACTACATAGCGATGCAATGTCTCAAAAAAAAAAAAAAAATCATTCAGTATCTGACTGCATTTCAGAGGTTGCAATAAACACAATTTATACAATTGCTATGGTTTAGGCCTAGAATGTCCCCTAAAAGTCTCCTGTTTTCATAAGTGGGGCTTTTGGAAGGTAACAGGATCATGGGAGTGCTATCAATCCACTGATGACTCCATAGCTGAATGTGCTGTTAGGAGGTAGGGCCTAGTTGAAAGAGGTGTGTCACTGGGGGTGTGACCTGGAAGGGGGCATTTACCTCTTCCGCTCCTCTCTTCACTCTGTGCATGCTAGGAACAGCGTTCCTCCACCCAGGCCCTTCCATCATGCCATTTCTGCCTTGCAGCCAGTGACCCACAGACTGAAACGTGAACCATAATAAACTTCTCCTTTAAATTGTGGGTGCCAGGTATTGTGTCCCAGGCATGAGAAAGTGACTAAGACAAAAATATACAATATTACCTCCCTCAAATGACTTTCATAAAGAAAAAAAAATTACTTTTTTTCTCAGGTCACTTTACTGTACCCAGCTAATTTTTCCATTTCATCTCACTTTCTGCTCCAGCAAAAGACCCCCAATAACTCTCCACTACAAATTCTAAAATGGTTATGTCTGGAGGCTGGCACAGAGAAAATGGCATTTTCACATAGCTGTTACATAAAAAGCTCCTGAAAGACAACAATCTACTCTTTAGTTACTAAAAATCTTTTGGCGTTATCAATGCCTTTGGTGTGCATCATTGCTTTGTCTTTCAAATCCTGCAACATCCTGGTTTCTTGACTCTAGAAATATAATTAATTATAACTGCATATCGGTATCCTCTTGATTTTTACGTGCCTTTGCTATAATTGGATCTTGAACATTTCTCAAAGACCTACGTGTTGAAGATTTGCTCCTTAGCCTATGGCAGAGGTGTTGGAACTATTAAGAAGTGGGACCTAATGGAAGGCAATTAGGGCCCTGGGGTGGGAGGTACCTTGCAGGGGATAATGAGACCTGGTCCCTTCCTGTTTGTCTCTTTGCTTCTTGGCTGCCCCACAGTGAACAGGCCTTCACCATGCATTCCTGCCATTGAGCAAAAGGGTCAAGGATTCATGAACCAAACTCTCTGAAACCTTCTTCATCTTCTCTGGTACTTTGTTACAGTCATGGAAAGCTAACGAACAGTCTTCTTCAAATGTGGCTTGATACGGTAGAAAAGCCAGATCTAGTCCAAGGCCAGATAAATCTGACTTCTAGTCTTTTCTCCACAAAACAGGAAGGTCTTACTAGGGTTATTGGGAGGATCAAACAAGATCATGTTATAATACAATTCCTCAGGGTACAGTAGGGATGCAACTTACTAATTAATTCACAACCCCAAACTCCAATTTCCTGTGTAAGAACAATGAGAAGGTGGCCTAGTTCATGCCCTTTTCCTATGAGGATCAAATCAGTGTGTGTAAGGAACAAGTTATCAATACAGAGACTCTGACCTCTGATGCAGACCAGATTTCAAGAAGTTGAAAAACCACAAGTTCTGGTATTGGACACTGGCATTCCACCTCTGCCAATTACTTAACTACACTATGTTCAACAAATTACTTCTCTCTGATCTCAGCTTCTTTCAGTAAATGAAGCCAATACTCACTTTGCAGGATTGCTATGAGCACTAGGTAAATAAAATGTTTAATAATATGCTTAGCCTAAGGCATGAGTTTAATAAACAGTAAACACTGCTATCATCAACAATCCTGGCTTTTATTTTCACCACACTATCCAAACTGGGTTTTAACATAATATAGTTGATCTTCATGATCTAAAAGTTGTATATTCTCTTTTATCTGAAATGTTTAGGTTATCAGTGGCTTAGGCTGGAACGACACTTAGTAACAACATTTTAGCTTGGCTGAAAGAAAAAAACGGCTGTAGAATATACCTCGATTTATTTCCACCAGATCACTAGAGAAACCAAGCAAGACAAACTGCTCAGCGTGTTACTCTAATTGCAAGAAACAACTCAAAATGTAGTGTGAGATTACCTGATAAGAGGACTTCTTTAAAAACAAAAGATACATACACACATCCAAAATAAGGCCATCATAAATATATAACTCTTCAATGATTCAGCATTATACTCTTTTTGTTGCTTTGGTGTCAGGGACTGAACCCAAGGCTTTGCCAATGCTAAATACATGCCGTACCACCGATCTACACCCTCCATCTGTAGAATTATTTTCTGTTAAGAAAATAATTACACTTGTAGAAATATACACACAAAAATTTGGCTAAAATTTCAATCGCACTTCCCCTTTAACTACTTTGAAGCAGTGCCTCGTAACTCACCTAAATTCCAAAAGCATTATTTTTCTGATGGCAAACCTAAAAACATAAAAATAGATGATGAACATTAAAAAAGGGAAAACATAAAAACATTTCAGAGTTCTTAATCCAAGTTTATTGGTAATCTTTTGAAAATTAAGTGACATATCAGATTAAACAATATGCAATCAGAACTGCCAAAAGCTAGCCTGTACCAACTTCCAAAGTACTGACCAATATGCTTTCACTTCATAGGCACATCTATGTCACAAATGTGAAAGATGTTTTATATACTTCTTAATCTTGACAGTGAGCCTAAAATACTGAAGAATTTTTCTGCAGGAAATATCAGCTATTTCTCTTTATTATACTGTCTTTTTATAATAGAAGTATCTTGCTTTACATGAATAAATGATGCTATTGTCATGGGGTACTTCTCCAAAGGCAGGTTCAAATGGCCACTAACTTAGTTTTATAACTTTGAAATACTGGATATAAAGTAGCTGGACCAAAACACTGCTACAGATAATAGCTTCCAGCTTTGAAAATTAAATATATATGAATTACGAATTTATAAGATCTGAAGAGAGCATAATCTTGTCAAAATCCTAGTCCACTCATTTCTGATCTCTTAAATAGTCTGACTGAGCAAGCAACATCACAGACCTTTACTAAGAATGAAGGTCTTTATTATGCAAAAGCACAAAGATAGAAGTGTAGATAGGACACCTTGCTGACACACTCCAGACGTCCAGCTCAAATAAAGGTACACTTGTAAGAGATAACTACTCACCTAGGCACTAGACATCACATCAGAACTTCAAAGGTACATATGAAAGTTACAATAATAATAACAAGCACAAATTATTTGGAAGTAGATTTGGATAATTTGTAAGTTAACTATATTTTCTAAGGGCATACATTGTATCCAACACTGTCAAAAACTTAATATGCATTTCATTAAATCCTTCCAAAGTTGGAAAATTATGTAGAACAAACTAGGTTCATTAACTATCGGTAACCTCTTTAAATCTAATAAGGATAAGAGAAGGGGAATGTGCAAAGGAACTCATCCTTGCTGCTATAATTACCCTGCTTTTTCTCTCGGGACACCGCTGTATGAAAACATGGGGGATGGAGCTGGGTGGCCTCCTTGCAACCACCCAGGAAAAGCCAAACAGCAACCACACGAAGAACTGACAAGGGCCCTGACAACTTCTGAATTATCTATTTTAGAAATGTTAAATGAATAAGAAATAAATATAATAGTAAACAAAAGAACCCAGCCACAAGACTATATATTTGTAGTCTTCCATTTATTTCAAGTTCAAAATAAAGCAAAAACTAGTGTTCATTTTTTTATACATGCAAAGGAACAAAGAGGGGACAGCTGAGACACTGAAAACAGGATTTTTCTTTCTTTCTTTCTTTTTAACCTAGGTGGTTGGTATAAATTAGAATTCATAGGGCTACAAATTTCTGTTTTATGGCATTTTTGGTGTTATATTTCATAATAAAAAGTCTATTTATACATTTCAAATAAAACTAAACATTGGCAAAGTAAATTGCTCTATAAGCCATGTTTGTTTTTTAAAAATCACTTGGATAGATTCATAATAGTACTAACATTCATACCAAAGTGTGAAACTTAAGAGACTTCTAGGGGCAATATACTTTGTCTTATTTTTTAAGAACAGAGTATTGCATAAGAGCCAGGGATCCAGGGTCTAGTACCCAACTGTGCCTTCCCTATAGCTATAGGGAAACATCTTGGGCAAGTTATTTGACCTCTGTGTACCTCAGTTTCCTTATCCACAAGGTGAAAAATAATTATATGGCCATGTGGTTATTGTGGAGATCGATGAGCCACAATATGCAAGATGTCTAGGAGAAGGTGGCTCACAAAAATCACTGAAATAACAATTATTATTTTTTAAAATTTTAAAATCCAAGGTGGATAAAAATACAGTAAGACAAGCTTGCTGTATCTGACAATGGCAGGAACAACAAAAAAAAAGACATCAATTTTGTAATATACCACAGTTTAACTGGTTGACAGGACACAAACGCCTTTTAAAAATGATCTAATTTTAAGATCCTAAAAGTAAAGTTATTACATAATTATTAAGAACTGATTCATTTATTTCCTGCCTGGAAAACAGGGTTGATGTGCAAAAACTACATGAGTACTATACCTTAATGTATAGTAGTATACGCTTACTAAGTACTATACCATAAATTGCTTATTTTGATTGCCTGCTAACAGGTTAATAAATACTGCATGAAACCATTCTTCCAACATAGTTCAACAAATAATTTCCTCAGGCATGAGTATAAGGCACTCATCATGTAAATTTTTAAATGTATACTCCAACTGATGTTACAGAAATGGTCTTAGCATTCAAAAATGTGTACAAGATGAGAAAATGGCTGTTAGAAGCATTGTAGTAAATCTTTTTGAGTTCCACCAATGATAGTTAAAAAATAAATTAATTAATTAACAATACAGCCCAGTCTCTCCTCTACCCCTCCCCCTGCCCCTCTCCTGTCTCGGGCACGCGCACGCTCTCTCGCGTGCTCTCTCTCTCTCTCTCTCCTCATCTATAACAGAAGACAGATACAAAGATGTAATGTGGTGTACAGGGGTTATCTAGCATCCTTTTAAAAATCTTTGGCAGTTTTTAGTTATTTGGTAACAAAAATTATCTTTGAGGAGAAATACTAGTAGAAAGAATTTAAATGAAAAATAAACCAAAACAAACAAAGTACTAGCCACCAGTGTCAAAACCTGCTCTGAAGATTCAAGATAATTTTCAGATTGATATTCCCTTAATGTAGAAGAAAAAAAGGATCCTAGACATCCCCTATACACCACATTACATCCATATATCTCCATCTATCTTCTACCGGAGAAAGATGGTGGGGGGGGAAGAAGAGGGTGGAAGGGAAGGGGAAAGAGAGAAAGAAAGAGCAAGAAAGAGAGAGAGAGAGAGAGAGAGAGAGAGAGAAAGTATATCCTGGAATTTATTTATCTACTCACCTTCAGTCAAATTTCCTCAGGCAATTTTATGCACATCCACCCTCAGACAAAGTTTTATGTTACGTATCTGCTCAAATTTCTCACCTTTAGAAAGAATTTGTCTGATCCCTCTACCTAAAGTAGCAGCCCTGGGTACTATTCCCAACTACCTTTACGTCACAGCCCTTTCTGTTTCCTGCATTATTTCACGGCTGTATACTTTTTGTAGGTTTCCCCTGCTAGAATGCAAGCTCCAAGAGGGAAGGGACTTTATCTACCCCGCTCAGTATTTTACTTTTGGCACTGAAATGATGGTTGATACGAAGTAGGCTCGATCCACTCTTTTCTGAGCTGTATACCTAAATACCTAACTACTTATTCTACATTTCCCATCTGCACGGCTCTTAAGTATCCAGAATTCCAGATACTCAAAACTGAGCTAATGATCTATACCCTATACTATCCCTGACAACAATGGTAAAAGTTAGTAATAACACTGTCAATACCAGCAACTTAAGCAAAACATTTTGGGGTCCTCCTTGCTTCTTTCACTTTCCTTACCCACTGCATCTAACTATGTCATCTCTTCACTTACATCTTTCTCAAACTGGCCAAACTTCTCCTTCCTAATTCAACACACTAGTCTCGGCCATCGTTATCTTGATCTGACTACTACAATATCCATCTAATTTCCTGCCTCTTGTCCCCTCCAAATCCAAATTCTCTTTATCAAATGTCAGCACTGTCCTTAAAGCTCTTCACTGGCCTCCTACTGCTTTTCAAATAAAGAACAAAATTCTTAACACGGCTTTGATCCTGCTTTATCACTATAAGCTCTCAAATCAACCACTAAAACAAAACAAGCCTCCTATTCTGACACTGTCCTAATTTTGCCTTCAAGATACTTAGCAAAATTTACCTCTTAAGATTCAAACACATGAAAAATATCAAGTACAAGATTTAATAAAACGTGTAACATTTATAACACAAGTGTTTCCATTTCATATTAAAACATTTAGTCAACTATCTTTTTAAAATACTTGCTGGGAAGCAAGCATCAAGCCTGCCATCCTAGAGCTTCCCCTGACCACAGAGACGGCCACGAAGAACAAAGATACTGACAACACACTTGTGTCCATTGTGGGTGCAGAGGCAAAAGCACTACATCAAACTGGCTGTGAACAGCCTGTTTTGATGATACCGACAAAACTGGGAATATCTAAAATGAATCCAGCCAGTTAATTCTAAATATATATTTTTCTCCATTAAAAAAACTCAGCAGGGATATATAGCTATATGTGAGTACAAGGAACAATGCTCAAGACATTCTGTTAAATCAAAAAAAAAAAAAAAAAAAGAATAGTATGTGAAATGTAAACCTTTTGGTGTGGGAGGGGCAGGGAACAGACAAGATACATAAACAGATAAATAAACTGGGGGCCAAGGGACAGGGAAGATTTATTGATTTAATGTATATATTGCTCAAAAATAATCTTATTTCTTTGATTTTTAAAATTATAATTTTATATAGATATTATTTTGCATATCGTACTATTTTATATATTACGTACATATTAGTTTGAACTTATGTTTTACTTTTATAATTTTTAATACTGTTTTTTAGAAGAATGACCAGAAATGATAAAAAAATCAGTATCAGTGAGATAGAAATAAAATGTCTATGCTTCCTTTCCCTTAAATTTTTTCAAAACAGAAATAAACTCTATGGCATTTAGTCCTCTAATCTGAGCCAAAAATCAGGAGGGAAAACAAATTATGACTGTAACATCTACATATAACATTTTTCTAGCCAACATTGTCTCAATGATCAACACAAAAGAAAACAGGGCTTCAGGTTATGACCACAATTACAGGCTCAGATAAGATCCAACTTTGCCCACACACAAGCTCAATGTATAAAAATTAAGCTCATCCTTACCTTGATTTGACAATTTCTTTTTCATATATATCTTCAATTACCTGTTAGCAAAAATACAATGTTTAATATCTCAAATAACCTTTTATCCTAACCTAAATTGATGGTTCTCAATTATTGAGATTATACATAATAATACATAGGTTTAGGACAGTTATCAAATATTACTGCTATTGAAATAACACCTAGTAGCTTTTTAAAAATAATCACGCATGCAGAAAGCAAAGCAGAAGAAAAAGGCCAATAATACATTTATATTTTTTTAAAAAAGCTCCAGAATAGTCATCAAAATGCTTTCCTTATATTTCTACAGAAAATAAAAATTCATTAGATCATATTTTTTAAAAACTTAAAACTATGTAAGTGATCTCAGCTTCTGAGAATCATAACAATAGGCTTTCAAAAGTCAGACAAGTAGTAAATTAAAAGTACAAGGACAATATATTCCATTGTCCAAATGAAAATCATAAAGCCGAGAAGTTCATTCAGTTGGGTTAGGCGGCCAGAATGCAGACTCTGGAATTGGGAGCCTGATTGAAACCATTCACAGGTGCTGGTGATGGATAAGATCCCAGGGAAGGGTCTGACCTCTCTCATGTCTGCTTCCTTATCCGTGAAATGGATCCAAAACTACAAAATACCACACAGGGCTGCTGTAAATAAGACAGGGCGCATCAGGAATTAGCGTAAACCCTGCACATGATGAATCTTCCATAACAGTCACCAGCAGCAGAAGCAATAGCAATGCTAGTGTTAACAGAGAAAAAACATGTGAAATGATGAGGTGCTTTAAGATGGGATAATATGATATTGTATAGTAATTAAAATGTCTTTTAACTGTTCAAAGTGTACCTGTTAAACAAATGTTTGAGGGTGGGAAAGGGAGGGAAGCGATGGAGCAGGTACATTTTAGTCAATCTACATGAGATTCTATTATTGCTTTTCTTTTTATCGAAACTCGAGTTAAATAATAAAATGAAAGGTACAATCATCTTTAAATACTAACCTGTAATAAACTGCTGAAGATACACATAGAGAGCTTCATCTAGAATTATCTTGCATTCGATCTGGATATGAGTTGAACCTCTAAACCTCTTAATCTAATTAGGTTCAACTCCATCTAGTAATATCAGGATATTTCTGTTACTTTATGAGAAGTTACTCTAAGGACCCCTAGCTTCAACACATAAAAATACGAAAAATATACAAACATCACCTAACAAGATAAAGCAACCTGCTGATAAAGAAAAGTAAATACATGCCATTTTCATGAATACCATCCTCAAGAATGAAACAGAATTACAGGTAAAACAAAAATATATTTATAAATGAAATACTAAGCTTAGTGTAAGAAATTTACATTAGTTCAGTTTTACCAAGCATGCCTAAAACATCAAAATTCAGTTTATAATGGCATACTTTAAAGTTTCAATCGTATTTAATGGTATGCAATATCAATATCTACTCCATACAAAGGCGTCGTTGTGAGATTCTATTCCAATGAAAATAACCAAACATTTAGAAATTCTTCTTTTCCTTTATACTAAACTGTTTCAATTAAACCATTCCTTTATTTAATATTATTGGTCCTTAGTCATCTATTCTGCTACATTAAACAACTCTTCCACCATTATTACAGACTTTTATCTCTCTTCATCAAACTAAAAGAAAGCAACCAATTTTATCCTAAAAGACCTGACAAAAAACTTGTATGAAAATTTCTGTATGTTTATGAAGATATTCGCTACATGGTAATTTACAATAATAATGAATTTTAAGTAACCTAAGAATCCAAAAAGAATTAAATAAATTATATAAACACATCTTGAAAAAGCTTAAAACAATTATACAAGTTATATCTGGGTAGTGACTCTTATTTTCTTATTTGTAACTTTAGTTTGATCATCAAAAACTATTAACTTTTAAAAAAAAATTATGGAAAGTTTGTTGAATTAACCCTTCAAAAAGAGATACAAAGAACATAATTATTCAAAAAGTACGCTGTAAACCAAAAATACTTACCTTTATATCAAAAGGTGACTTTTTCTTGATGTGAGGAGCCCAGTATTTACATGCTAACTGTAAAAGTAAACAGAATAAGCATAAATTACAGATTTAGGCCACCACAGAGCTGGAAAACTCAGACCACTTAGCCAAGAACTGTTTCTCAACAAGGCAGTTAGCAGTATGGGGTGCCAGAGCAATTCTAAATGGCTTATGTGGGCTGGGGGCCAACGAGAAAACTATCTTTCCAACAACCTCTAAGGTAACAGTACAGCCCAGGTGATAGTCACAGAATCAAACATCTTCAGTAGAGTGATAAGGATAACCTGGTCTAGAAAGATTAAGTGATCTGCCCAATATTACAATTAGAATCATTTAGTCTTTTTTTTTTTTTTGGTGCTGGGAATCGAACTCATGGCCTTGCACTTGCTAAGCAAGCACTCTAACCACTGAGCTAAACACCCAACCCCTACAATTAGTTAATCATTAAGCAAGCATGTAAAACCAGATTCAAAATCTTTATGAATGTTAATATGTAAAAAAATAAACCACTCAACCTTTAAACAATTACTATAGATTCAGATACATAAAATGTTTTTAGAAAATTGTAGTCTATGGATTATTACTGAGTATAAATATAGGAAGTGCTGTATTTCAGCAAATTCAGCTTCACTTAGAAATTTAAACATATGCACACACACACAAACACACACAAAATTTCTCCAGGTATTTAAATGGATTGTACAATACTCCATAAACATATTCTTACTGATTTTTTAAAACTAAATTATAATCTTTTTAGAAATAGAAAACGCTGGCAAACACATATTGGAAGCACTCGGTATTTGATGAATGGATGGAAAAACGTATAGCTAACAGATGGAGAAATGAAGTAAAATCTGAAATAGTACTGCTTCTGTTAGACTTTCTTCAACCATACTTGATAATGATAATTGATTTTTCCTTCTCTTCACTTTGCAAATAACTTCATTAAGGTCTTATCTTTCTGTGTCACAATTATTTGAAGGCTTACTCATCTTTTCTTCCTCGCCTAAAAGGAACACGTAAGAAATGGGGCCTAGTCGCTTGCTTGCTTTTGTTGTCTGCTGCCTGCTATGAACTGTTTCTCCCCTTTGATGCCCTTCTGCCACGCCACCCTGCCTTGGGGCCCATCAACTATGAACTGAAACTGCTACAAACTGTGGGCTAAATAAATCTTTCCTTTAACTTTGGGTGGCAGGTATTTTGTCTCGGCAATGATAAAAGTAACTGAGACAATCATTTAACTGTCAAGTTATGAAATCATTAAAAAAATTTTTAAAAGTGTGTTTTCTCTCTTGAAATTTAGAAACAAGGACTATAGATTTGGGGATGATAAAGGAAAATAGTTGGAGCTATAAGAATTCAAGAATCACTCGGTATATATATGGAGTCTTCAGCAAGAACTAATATTACCAGTGGGAGAAGAGTTAGAGTTAAACAAGGTAACAGCGATCCACGATATCCATGTTTTTTTTTGTCCTCATTCCTCCTTCAACTCAAGTAGGCATCAAGATTTTACTACTACTCCCCCTAAGATATGGAGAATTTACTACTGTCAAATAAGAGCTGGCCCTTAGTGAACTGCTCAGAGGGATGGAAGAGAAATGAGTCTGTGTACCATCTACGATCAAAGTGGGTTCTCCAGCTTCTGCTTCTGTTAAAACATGTTTTCCTAGAAGACAGCACCCACTTTCTGATGAATCCGAGGGAGCAATGTGAAAAGCACTAAGTCAAGAGGAAATGAAGTTCCTGCCCAACACTGCAGTGAATCTAGCAGGAATTACTATATTGACTAACACTCACATGAATGACTAATTGTGCATAGGGACCCTCCACCTCAGCTCATGCTGTATATAGGAAAAATAGCAAAATATTGTAGCCTTGTTTGAAGTCTTTAACTAAAAAAGTATGATCGATGTGGAAGAAAATATAAACCGAGAAGATGGAAGCATGAAGCAATGGGACCAATTTAGGATCTACTGTCAGGGAATGGGCAAGAGAGGAAGAAAGTGACTGGTCATTGTTATGGATTACTTAAAAATCATTGCACATATCTAGAAAAAAATGGTGAAAAGTACCTCTGCAGAAAAGGTCCAAACTGCAGGCACTGCCCCTACCCCAGCCCTCCATGGCAGCTTCAATGACCTGTGTTAATGAGCCACAAAATGGGAAGACTTCAAAGAACTGCAAAAGATTGTGCTACAAAACAGGGTTTACAGATGTAAAGGGTAAAGAAAGCATCATGAGGGACTAGAGAGGTGAAGTTCACATTAGCTGTAGACTATGGCACAAAAAGAGCATTTAATCTAGCATAGGGAGACAGGGTAAAACTGTGACAATGAAAAGAAATACTACCTGCTGACTAAGGAACTAGGGAGGAAAGCAAAATGAAGTATCTCAGGAAAAGCTCTGCCTGTGTTAGGCCACAAAATAAAATGAGAATGCTTTCTTATTCAATTTAAGAGTATTATGCGAGGGAAAGAAAAGATGAAGTTGAAATGATTGGCAAGGTTGACAGTCACCCTGCAGAAGGGAGTGTAACTAGAGCATAAAGGGAACATTCTCTGTTCCTACTTTATGTCTTCTAAATTTAATTTTGAGATCTACATTACTTTGGAGGCAAGAAAAATAATTAAGAGTGTCACATTTGTGATTGAGCTGATTAGCAAGCATAATGAGTAAAGTCAATTTTTAAAAGAAGTTAAAGAATGTTGTTAGTTCTCAAAACAATAACCTCTAAAAATTTGACAGCAAAAATCAAATGCTACTTATGTGCAGTGAAAAAGTAGGAAAAATAGTGTCAACAACTCCAGGAAAGTGACTACTCTGCTTAGGGGAAAAAATCTTGAAAAAGCTGACACAATAAAAAAAGTTATACAGAATGTATAGAAATATAACACGATATAATTAAATACGCTTCATGGCAGGACTTGTAATATATTTCATAAAGAAGATGACAAAGAGATTGCTTTGCATATTTGACCCGCAACATTTTTGTTACTGACCACCCATGCTGATTTCAGTATTTTATGTGCTATAGTGGTTGTTATGGCCCAGATTTTTATAACTCTTACTGGTAATACTAGCGAGAGGGCATTTGAGAACAGTCTCAATGATGGAACAAAGTCAAGATACTAAATGTAAGCTCAACAATTTGTCTTAATTTATATATTCAACATTAAGCAAAAATACCTGTCTCAAGTGATATTATATAATGAATGATAAACATTACCTATTTTTACGCTTGAATTCTAAAGAGGTAATTACAAATATAAAATGATTAATACACATAAAAAACTGCATTTTGCTGCAATAAATAAATCAATGCTGTAAGCAATTATAAGAATTTTATTGCATGTCTTTATATGGCCTTGTAAACACCGTCACTGACTTGGTCTGACTGACTTGAAAAGTTAAGAAAAGGAAGTTTTGATTACAAAAAAAAAAAAAAAGGAAATTGGGTCTATGCCTTCTGTATTGTACAGCTCAGCTCCTAGCACAGTCAACGTACTTTAAAGGCCCTCAAGTAGTTAGGACACTAGCCCTAGGAATAGTCTCTAAAAACACGCCCACTTTCCCAAAAAGCAAACGTGCCCAAGAGAAAAGCCTCACCTCACTGCCATTTATTCTGTGGTATTTTCCTTTCCTCATTCTGCTCCTTCTGGGCATCACACATAGTCTTCTCCTTACATCACACCTCTAAGAGAATTAAGTCTAATCTGTCTTGATAGATTCAAAAACTTACAAATAAAAATGCAAACCTTATCTTCTGACTGAAACTGCTTACTACAAATCTATCCTGAGTAACAATCTAGTGAATGTTATTCAACATATACTATCTCTCTTTTCTGAGTTTCAGCTTTTCCTCGGGGTCTAACCCATGTCTCAGATACCAGGACTTTCAAGGACATCCTGCCTGTCCCTAAACTCCACTAAAAATTCTGCATCCTCCACTTCTTAATACAGCTACAACAGCACAGATTATTCAAAACAGTCCCTACTGAAAGACAAAAAAATACTATATAAATAAAAATACAGTAGCATAAAAAGTGTCAGGTCATAAAGTTCAAATCTTTGATCTTTAACTTTTACTTAAGCAATATCATTTCTTCAATAAGTAATTAAAAGCACTTTCTCTAATTCTGTTCTCCAAGTACTTCCCTCACGTTTCTATTCTGTCATTTCTCACATTAAATGGTGGCAGTTCTTTACATCTCTTAAAAATCTCCCTCTAAATATGTGAACACCCTGAAGACAACAACTAATTTCCTTCGCAGCTTAGAAGCACTCAAACATTTCTGGCAAATATCCGGCATTAATGTTTGTTACCATGGCCCAAGACTACCAAGAATCTTCACTCCCTCCACTACATCTTAAATTGTAGTACATCTGTTCATTAATTCACTCATCCATTTATTCAACAAATACTCATTATACAATGTGTATCTAGTAAAATACCAGCTACTGGGAGTACACAGAGACTAACAGAGACTTGCTCCCTAGCCTCTGCTTTCACCATCTACTGCAGGACACCATAAATGGATGCCATACTCTTTAGACTATATTATTCAGTTCTACAACTTTATATATTATCTTAGGTCAGTAATTCTCAAGTTTATGTTCAAGCCCAGATCTTGCCATTATTTTCTACGCTCATACATTCAACTAGTTTTTCAATACACTTTCAATTAAATGTCTAGTAGGCATCTCAACCTTAACGTGGCCAAAACTCTTGATATTCCCCACTAAACCTTTTCCTTTCCTGGTCTTCCTCATTTTACAAAATGTCTAAACCATTCGCCCAGTTGTTTCAATGCTCCTTACTTCATCTCCTTCCTCCACTCCTTCACGATACATAACCATCAAGTCCTACTGCCTTCAGTTTCAGAATATAACCAGTCTACTTCACCTTTAGTCATAGGGGACCTATCATCTCTTATCTGCACTAACGCTACTGCCATCCCTATTACTACTTTTGGTCCCTCATTCCTGTCTAATTTCCAAATTTTAGCCACAGGAATCTTTCAAAAATATTACTCATCAGATTAAAATCCACTGTATTTAGAATAAAATCCATACTTCTTAGCCTCCAAACTGTATACATAATCTGACCTCCACACATCCTTCTGTCCTCATTTCATATCCTTCTCCCTATTTTTTGTTTGTTTGTTTGTTTTTGAGACAGGCAGCCTTGAACTCACTATGTAGCCCAGGCTGGCCTTGATCTGGTTGTGATTCTTCTGCCTCAACCTCCCAAGCTGGGATTACAGGCGTGTGCCACCACACCCAGTATCCCTCTCACTTCTTTAGCCTTCTCCACTCTCACACTTTAAGGCATTTGCACTTACTACTGTCTGCACTATTTGCTTGTTATTCCCAAAACTTGCTCTTTCTTTGTGTTCAGTTGTTAGTTTAAATGTTGTCACAGGCAAGACTTTCCTGACTGCTTTTCACACACTCTGAGTTTCTGTCACTGTTTCATTTTTGTTACAGCACTTACTATTAATCTCTGAAACTACAGTGTACATTTGCCTGGCTCTTCCTTCTAAAAATGTGAGCTCCCACTAGAGCAGACAACTAATAAATTAGTTTTACCACAAAAATACAAGTATATGGGGAAAGGGAGCTCTGGTGTATTTTAAAATGTCATGAAAAAAGACTCTCTAAAAGCTGGACGTCGTGGCACACACCTGTAATCCCAGCACTTGGGTGGCTGAGGCAGGAGGACTGCTGCGAGTTTGAAGCTAACAGAGGCTACCCAAAACAAAACAAAAAGCCTCTCTAAAGTAGCATAAAAGAATAAGATGAATAAAGGCATATGGGCTAAACTAAGGACTCCACACAGAGGAAACGATGTTAAAAATTCAGGAAGTGAAATATGGCATGGCATATTCAAATAATTGCAGCTCATTATAGTTAAAACACAATATTAGAAGGGATGAGAGAAGAAACTGAAGGTATAATCTCAGACCAGATCACCTAATGCTTTAAAGGACTCCAATAATTATCCTAAGGGGAGTCAGAGCTGTGTAAATTTTAAGAAGACAAGTGACATCATGATCAATACGCACTCGTGTTAACTCAGACAGTAGCAAGAAGCATGGGCTGGAGGAGAACAAGAAAGAAAAGACGACAGGCTACCCCAGGCAAAAAACAGTTAATAACCTGGCTTGGGGTTACAGAGGTGTAGAAAAGCGGATGGGTTTAAGAGATATTTAGGGAAAGGAGAACGCAAAATGATCCCTTGGCTTCTGCCTAGACAAATCTGAGACAGGAAACATAGAAAAAAGAAACAATTGAGCTAATAACTTCTGCACTGAACCACTTACACTCCCGACCAATTACTAAGTAACTAATAAGGATTAGGAAGGTTGCCGAGGGTGCAAAATTGGGTTTCTCCATTCAAAGCCAAACTGTGGCTCACAAGGCAGGCCAGTAAGACATCTCCACAGACAGATCTACTAAGAAGCATCTTGTCAGATTATCATTCTGCTTGAAAACTTAGGTTAGTGCACGACCAGGAAAGTCTACTCCTCCCTCAAGACTGGTTTCCTGCCAACCTCGGATAGACTGAGATGTTCTGTCCTCTCTGAATCCTCCTTCGACAAACTCGAAAATCGCAAAACTACCTAAGGAGTTTTCTCTGTATGTTTCTTGCCTGGACAGTGAACTCCTCCAGGCAGGGCGACTTTTTGCATTGTGTTATTCCAGCACTGCTCCCAGGCCACACACACACACACACTGCTCCCAGGACCGCCACACACACACACACACACACACACACACACACACACACACACACTACCCGAGCTTACCTGTGTTACGAATTCCGCGTTTATCTGGGACACCGTAGGGGCTACGATTTTCTTGGGCTGCGCAGGGGCCGCCATCGCTGCACTCTCCTTCAGCTCTGATGGCAAACTGGAAGCACCACCAGGCAGCCGGGACCCAGTGCACTTCTAAGTACCAGCTGCCGAGCTGAGGCCACCACCGAGACCCCGCGGCCGGAAAAGTCCTCGGCCTTCACCCTTCCACCAACACCTTCTACAGCGGACCGCGCGTTCCCCGGAAGCGGAACAGAGCGGGACCGGAAGTCAGTGCAGACGTTGAGGCTAAGCTAGAAGGCCCACAGGTTCGCCCTCCTCACATGCTCGCCCCCTGCCGGTTACCCGGGAGAAAACACCCAGGGCACAGGATCTGGGTCACAGGGAAGGGGCCAGGCTGGTGGTGTCCGCGAAAGGTTTCTTGTGTTTTAGTGAAAGGTGGGATCCGAGGAATGAGGATTTTTGGTTTCTTTCAACCCTAAAGAAAGCAGTGTGTAAAACAATACACTAGGAATCCAAGGCTTTCTTTTAATTCTTTAACAGCTTTATGGAGGTACAAGTTGAAGTAGAATAAACTGTTTAGTGTAAAATTTGATACGTTTTGACATAGTTATACACCATGAAACTATGGCCAAAATCATGACAATCATCACGCCCATATCACTAAAAGTTTCCTCATGCTCTTTTGCAGTCTCTCTCTTTCACCATGTCAACACCCCATTTTCGGGCAAACACTGATTTTTTTTCTGTTGCTATAAATTAATTTACTTTTTATAGAACTTTGTATAAATGAAATATCACGATATGTACCTTTCTTCTTCTTTCACCCAACAAAATAATTTTGAGATTTTTTTCCACATTTCGGCACGTATCATTCATTCATTCCTTTTACGGCTGACTAGTATCCTATTTTTCAGACATACCAGTTTTTTAATGTGTTGATGGACATTCGTGTTGTTCCTAGTTCTTAGTCACTGCAATCAAGGTTTCTGTGAGCATTTCTGTATAAATGTTTATGTGGACACATTAAACACCTAGAAGTGAAATGGCTAGGTGATATGATAGCTGGGTGTTTAACTTTTTAAGGATCTGACAGATTTCCAAAGTAATTGTACATCAGTAATATATGAGATTTACAGTTTTTTCCTTATCTTCACCAACAATATGATGTATCTCATTGTGGTTTAATTTACACTTCTCTAATGACTAAAATTGTTGAATATCTTTTTGTGTGTTTATTTGCTGTTCATATATCTTCTTTAGGAAAGTATCTGTTCATATTTTTTGCTTGCTTCTTAATTGTACTGCTTGTTTTCTTGTTCCTGAATTTGAATGCACATCCTTACCATTTATAAATTCATATATAGATTAAGCATCTGTACTAAACCTTTCCTGATAGAATACAAGCAGGAAACCGGTAACACTATTTCCTCCAAGGAGGAGGAACAGAGAGGAGAAAACAGAAATGAGGATGCCTTATTTGACATTATATTTTTGAATATATGTATATATACGTATATATATGATGTTCAGTGAAAAACAATGTGAAAGAAGAAACAAAGTATCTGCAGGCCTGGAGATTGCGAGTATAAATGTAGTCCTTTTTTCCTCTACATTCAACTGTATAAAGTTTGATTATAGAACAGACATGTGAATCAATGAAACAGAACAGAGGATACAGAAACATCCCCAGACACGTTCAGCAGTTTGATCTTTGACAAAGGGGCCAAAGGCATACACTGTTGGAAGGACAGTCTGTTCAACAAATGGTGCCGGGAAAACTGGGTATCTATTTGCAAAAGATGGAAGCTGGCTCCATATCTCTCACCATGTACTAACCTAAAATCAAAGTGATCAAAGACCTAAACTAAAACAAACATTGAGACTACTGGAAGATAAAATAGGTGAAATATTTGAAGTGATAGGTGTAGGAAAGGATTTTCTAAACAAAACTCCAACTGCACAAGAAATAGCAGGAAAAATCAACAAGTGGGATTATGTCAAATTAAAAAGCTTCTGCACAGCAAAGGAATCAATAAAGAGACAACCTACAGAATGGAGGGAAAATTTGCCAGCTATTCCTCAGAGGACTAATACCCAGAATATAATAAGGAACTTTTAAAAATTAGAGATACTATACAGTACAGTATAGAGATACAAGGGGATTAAGACACAAATTAAGTCCAAACTAAAACAATGTTAAGATTCCATCTTATATCAGAAAGAATGGCAACCATCAAGAAGTTAAGGAATAACCAGTGCTGGCACAGCTACAGTGAAAAAGAAATCCTCCTACATTGTTGAATGGGAATGTAAACCAGTACAATCTTTATGGAAAACATTATGGAGATTTCTCAAAGAACTAAAATTAAAAATTCCATATGACCTAGTCATTCCCCTTCTAGGTATCTTCCTAAAAGAGCTAAAAACATCATGTTACAGCAATACGTGGATACTAATGTTTATAGTAACACAATTCATAATAGCTAAATCTTGGAAGCAGCCTGTATAGCCATCAACAGACAAATGGATAACACATCAAAGAACATGTGTTATCTATACACTGTGTAATACTATTTGGCTATAAAGAGTATAAATTTGAGACACTTGTAGAAAAAAGGACGCACTTGGAAAATATAATGTTGAGTGAAATAAGTAAAACCTACAGCTTAAATATTGTATAGTATCTTTCATTTGAATAGAGCAAACTGCAAAAAGCATAATAAAGGATGGATAGAAGGAAACAAGGGTATAGATCTCCCACAGATTGGAAGGGGGTCCAGGAGACTGAGAGTAAGGAAAGAGGGGAAAGGAAGGGGAGGTAAGAAGAAATAAAATATGTCATGTACAGGAACCTAATAACCTCAATGAATATGAACATTATATGTCATAAACATGAGCTAAGAATAATAATAACAATGAGAATGAAAGTGGAGAAAGGAGATTTAGAAATGGAGGGAGGAATATGGGTAGGAAAAGGGGATTAAAAAACAACAAAATGTATTATGTACGTGTACCTACTCCTTAAAATGAATGTAAGCTTCACATACTGCAAACACGTACTAATAAAATTTTTAGAGTTTGTTTGTAGTGCTAGAGATAAAATTTTGTATAACAAAAAATTGTATGATCACGATTTTAAATGAAACAGATTTTGAATATATAATAATTATTAGCATTTTATTTCCAAACATAGAGTCTATAAACAGTAAAGTGAGATTTTCTAATGGTTTTACTGATAACTCTTGACACGTGAACATATTTTGACCGAGAGAAAAAACAATGATTGTATTTCTAATCTGTGCTACAGTTATAGGTTAGAAAATGCCTTCAGGATCAAGGTGCTGAAAACTTTGAAAACCAGGGAAATGAAACTGTCTTTATTGTGAAAGATAATAGGAAACCAATGATTGAAAATTACTTTTAGAAGATGAATTTTCAGTGGAATCTAGACAGGTTAGCGGAGCGAGGACAGGAGTACAAGCTGTGAAACGATCGAAAGTCTAGGACCAATGTTAAAAGTCCGAAATGTGGGTTTTGGTAGTAAGAATTAAAAAGAATAAATGTGGAAGATCCTAGAGCGATACAACGAGACATTCCTAAGTAGTTGTAAGAATGATGGAGCCATTAAGCACAAAGAGAAGAGAAAAGGCAGAGGTGGTTTCAAAGGGAAGATGATTCCATTATATAGAGAAAGTCTGAGGTAACAAGACGAAGTCCAGGTGGTGATAAAGTTTATTTTCCAATTTACCTATTTATTAAATTCACAGTTTCTCTCTCAATCGTGTGGCCAAGAGTATCAAACCAATAAACTTCAGATCATACATAGCTCTCTAGTACTCTGTGTGAGTGAGTCTAAGTCAGAACACCTAGCTCTCTAGTACTCTGTGTGAATGATTCTAAGTCAGAACACCTAGCAGATCTGTGACAAAATGCACATGGTGAGCTGTATCTGTCTGCATCTATTTATCGTCCCATCGCTTCTCTTAGCTAAGTTTTTGACTGAAGAGATTGGACACATTAAAATCATGTGTACTTTATAGTTTCTCACTTATTTTACAAGCTTTCTATATGTTTTGTGAAGAAAGCAAAAGAACTGGGGAGTCAAGAAAAGGGGGATTCAAAAGGTAAGACTGTCACTAGTGTCAAATCTAAAAGGACAAAGAAATCTAAAGGACAAAAATTTCACAAAGACCGTTAAGTTTGGCAAGTAGACCACTGGTGACCATTATTATGTAGGATATTTTGTTTTTGCAAGAAAAATATTTAATTAAATTTGGCTTAAAGAAAATCTCTAAGCGTAAATACATAAAGTCAAGTGACAAGTCGGGTTGCAGACAGTCGAACAAGTTTCCAGCTTCATTTCTGTGACTTTTTTTGGGGGAGGGGGGCTCTGCTCTTCGCTGGTTCCTTCAGGGTGTGCCTTCATCAGACGGGCGCGCCCCATGGTACCCTAGGGCGGAGAGCTTCCGCATGTCATTTTTCCTGAAACAATCACTGAAGTAAGCACAGGCTTTACTCTCACCGTCTCAACTCAGGTCAGTGTTTACATGAGCCAATTTGTCTGTGTCAAACCTGGATTACCTATTCTGGAGCAGCTGTGAGGGCAAGGGAGGTAAGACCACTCTCAGGGTGAACTCCACACGTCAGCCACCTCCGCTCCGCCCACTGCTGGACCCCCAGCCATTTTCTACCATTATCCAAATATAACTATATGCAGTATATAAAGACATCTTGGTTTTTATTTTGCACAATTTTTAGGCCTGTTCCAGAAATCTGTGCTGCCTACATTGTATTCGTCTTTTCTATAGGTACTTTTTTAATTAAAGGGAAAATTCAAAATAAATGCAAAAGGTTTATAATAATTGTATCATGTGTTAATTTCTTCTTTCATGTATTCAATAGACTGAGCTGATTATCTTCTTTGAATGGAATGTGAGTCTGTGTCTAATTTCAATTAATACTAGGCATACAAGAGACCAAAAAAATAACAAGAACAGCATTTTTTTGAGAAATGAAGTCTGTATTTCTTTAGTACAAATCTGGAAGGTAAGGCCAAAGAGAAGGATGGGTTAATGGACAAGTAGGCTGATCATGTGACATGAAATGGAGTTAACATATTCTTTTGTAGGTGACAGCTATCAAATAAATGTAAATAAGGAAGTAAATTTTTAAATATCCGTGGAAGTTCAGTATGAAAGGTGTACTGGACTGGGCCCATGGATGTGTTTGACAACCAGTATCTTGCGCTAATATTGATTTTTCTTTAAAAAAAAAAAAGTACAAACTGTGTAACTTGAAACTTTTTCAAAGTACTATGTTGAGAAATTTGTTTTTCAAGAATTTTATCCACCACCCACTTTCCACTGACACATACATTTTAATCTTAAAATTATCTACCCTATTGCAGTACAAAACAAAACCAATAATTCTATTGACTCAGTTAATCAAACTCCTCCAGTAAATAATCATGCTACAGGCTGGAATCACCCAAACAAAAACTTCTACTTCTCTTCAATGATATTTATAAAGTTTATTTTTCCAGAAGACCAAAGTAATTTATCCAACAATACTAATAGGTCTAACATGCAGCAAATCATCTTTTAACATCTGTTTAATCTTTTTAACATGAATTCCATACTTTTAACATACTTTATTTCCACTCCTATAAAGTTTCCATAAGAAGCTTACAAAGATAATAAAGGTAAATAAGTATTTTGTTACAGGTACTTCAAATAGCACTACAGTAATTTTTGACAAAATTTTTTACAATATACCAACTTTCAATATGAAACAGCTTAAAAAGGCATAGGCCAAAAAAACACAAAAAAACAAAAGAACAAAAAAAAAAACCAAGTATAGTAGTATCACAGAGGCAAATAAAGTCTCAGAGTCACACAAGCACAACACTCAGAACTCTGTTTGGGTTAAGAAAAGAGTATGTAAGATATTTCCCTCAAGTAAAATTTTATAATAGCTTAGGAAAATACCAAAACCCATGATTTCAGGTATGCTAATGAAATAATTCTTGAACTTTTATTCTAAGAAAATACAAACTAGTTACTCCTTGCTTTTATGTAATAGATGTATTTTTGAAGAGTTTTGGGTAAAGCAAATTCTGTAAACCGTATCTTGCTTGCACTGGAGAAACGTATTTCAAGGAAACAAATTATTCTCTAAAGCATGTAATTCTGTTCTGCTTCAGCTGAATGTCTCCCCTTAAAATACAGGCACACTGACACATCATTGGGTCTTTTACTTATATTGTCATATTTCAACTCTGTAAATTAAATTCAAGTTACTTAAAACTCACTTGTGGTAAAAGCAAGCCAACCAAACCACTCCCTCTCAATGACAGATCTTAGAAAACGATGCAAACTTACAATTATTCATTTACCCACATTCTCAATAGAGGGCTTTTCACTGTATTTAAATGTGCTAAGATAAATACCCACCTGTTTTTCTCTACCCCTTA
Organism: Hystrix cristata; assembly: GCA_004026905.1. Lineage (NCBI taxonomy): Eukaryota > Metazoa > Chordata > Mammalia > Rodentia > Hystricidae > Hystrix > Hystrix cristata. The sequence goes on along the minus strand of PVJO010006575.1, from coordinate 63,623 downwards.
GAAACACAATGGCCCACTTCTTTTATTGCTACAAAATGTCATTCCTAAAGATTTTACAAAAAATGGTATATATGAAGGACAATTTATGATTATGAAATAGGTTCCTCATAGTTTAGTACTAAATCTTTTCCAAATTATGACATTCTGTCTAGAATATTTTACTTTCAACTCTGTGTCTTATTTCTATACAGTGATGGTTATTTTACTCATTAAAATTATTAAAATAAGGATCAAAGTAACATCTTTTAGCTTTAGCATATCGCAGAACCATAAAGGAATAAATAAAAACTAAAACTAGATATGGTCATTGCCATTCGACCAAACTTAGTAGATCAATCTTAAATTGGAGGCTCACTCAGAGGCATTAAAAGTCTTACTAAAGTAAAAGACTTACAGAAATAGTCTCCTGGCTGCGTCTTGTTTATGCATACTGCTGTCAACTACTGTATTAACAAGCAAATAAATGAACTTCATTCATCCCTCTGAAAAGACAAAACTGCATATGGGATAGGATTATGGCACTTGAAAAATATTCCTGATAAGTAAACACAACAAACGCATGCAGGTGGGTCTCAGCCTCTTTTTAGTTCTTTTGGGGAAGTCAACAGCAGCCTGGGCCAAAAAATCCTCATCACCTGAAGGAGATGAAATGACCACATAATCCTAAGAACAGCTTTGAAAAGACCAATAAAAATAATGTTCCAATTTTTCCATTCATACCCGTATTTATTCCACTTTTTTAAATTGCAAGAAAAATGTTTTGCAACAAAATTTGAGCCACAGGTGGACGAACTATGCTTTAATGTAAAATAAATGAACCATAAATATATTCGCTGCAGCTAAAGGGCAATTTTGCCTGTGTAACTAAAAAGAGATGGCATATCTCAAGGAATAATTCCTTTTAAAAATGTGGCTGAACTGCTTGTGCATCATGGTTTTATAACTTTTAATATAGCCAAAATAAATACTCAGTTTATGGCATCAGGCCATATTCTTCCTTCTAAAAATTATTTTGGCTGTTCCTAAAACATTGTATTGATTTTCTACATATCTTGGCATAGGACAAACAACTGCCATGAAATCATTCAATCTAATGTAGGCCTTGTGATAAAAAGGTTTAAATGATACAAGACCAACAGAGACTACAAATGTGTTAGCGGTTTTGACAGTTACATAACTGAATCTAATACAACTACTTTTCCTTCTGGTTGTTCTTTAAAGTGAGTGAGTTGATGTCTCTTCCAGTGAGGAGCCTGTCTGAATGTTTTGCCACAAACTGAGCACTCAAATGGTTTCTGACCTGCGTGGATTAGATAGTGTCTCTCCAGTTTAGATGGTGATCGGAAACTTTTACAGCACACGCTGCACTGGTAAAGGAGGCCATCACTTCTCTCAGGACGCTCCGAATAACCAAAACAGTGACGGCTCTGGTCTGATTCCACAAGAGCGTTAGAGAGACAGGGCTGCCGGTTCCTACAGTGGGCACCGAGAAGAAAACCCTCGGATTCTGTCTTAACTTCTATTTCTGATGTTTGACCTGACTCTGAAGCCTCATATTTTTGAAAACCAAGAGCCTGGCATTGTTGGGGAGCATTAGAGTTAACATTACCATTTGGGTGAATGAAAAGTTTGTTCACATTTCCAAATTCTACTTGGCAAAGAGATCTTCTATAAGGAATCTTTTCAATATGAGTTAGTTTATGTCTTTTTAAGTGAGCTGACTGTCTAAACGATTTCCCACAAACATTACAGCCAAAAGGCCTTTGTCCAGTATGAATTAAATAGTGTCTTTGTAGTTTGGATATAGAAGGAAATACTTTCTCACATTTATCACAGGGGCACATCTTATGTCCGGTATGTATGTTTTCACTTGGAACTGAAAAACCACACTGAAGCACTTCACAGTTATTAAAGAATTCCTCAGTGGATGAACCATAGATTGACAAGTCTTTATTATTCACTGAGCTATCTACAGTTAATATGCTTTCTGCTGTAAGGATACTTTTCAAATTTTTTCCTGTATTTTGGCTTTGGAATTGCTTTTGCCAAGAAAATGGCAAAGTCAATGTTTTCTTTTTTTTATTGCCAACTGTCTTATATGTTCCATGTTTGCCTAGAGAGCCCATAAATCTTCTCTGAGTTTGTTCAGAGTTCTGCTCACTAGAAATAAGATCACAATTTCTCAAGAAACTGTGTTTATACGCTTTTTTCTCTGATCGAAAGTTATCTAATTTTTTGCCCCCAGCACGTTTAAGTCTGGCCAAGATCTTTTTAACAATGGTTTTATAGTTGTAGCTTCTTTTGAGTCTGCTTGGAATTTTGCCACCTCTGGCAGGAAAACACTTGTGTCCATTGAGAATCTGCTCAGATTCAAAACATTCTTCACACTTTGAACACTGAAAAGGGACAATATAAATAGAGTGGACATCAAGTGGATTATTCTCCTCAGATTCACTCATATCACCATTTTCAAAACCATCCTGCTTTGCATTTAATTTATTAGGCAAGGGGCATGATTCTGGACTCTTTGCCTTTAATGAAACAGTCTGAAAAGTCTTATTCCTAGTATGGATCTGTTTATGCTTCAGAAGTTTGCTTTGAATCTTAAATCCTTTTTGACAAAAACAACACTGAAAAGGTCTTTCTTCTGAATGTGTGAGTTGGTGAATTTTTAAATGAGTTGACTGTCGGAAAGATTTACTGCACAGGACACATTTAAAAGGCCTCTGGCCAGTGTGAATAAGTGCATGCCTGTCAAGTTTTGATTGTGACGGAAACATCTTGCCACAGATTGTACACGCATGAATATTCTTTCTCCTCTTCGTAGTGCAGTACGTGGGATCTGACTTAGAGCATGGGTGTAATGCCCATCTCTCCTCTGTGGTAAAAGTATTATACGCTCCATACACTGGCTTTTCTTGCTTGGCCTCCAGCAATCTTCTGACTTGCTTAACATCATTCTGATAGGTTTCATTGTGAAGTTGCTGGTGTTTCACAAACGTCTTCAGATTTTTAAAGTGGCGTTGACAAATACTACATTTAAAAGGCAGATTATGAGTTAGTTGATGCCTCTCCAGATGAACTAGTTGTCTAAAGGTTTTATGACACACATCACATTCAAATGGTTTTTGACCAGTATGAATGAGATAATGCCTAGCTAATTTTGACGGTGTTTCAAAGTGCTTGAAGCAAATATTGCAAATATATGGCCTGTTTCTAGGTAGCTTGTTGGCTACTACACGCTGCTGAATCTTCAGCATTTTAAAATTGTTTTCAGCCATCATATTCTTCAATGATATACTCTGATGAGCTCCATATTGTTCTTAAATTCCAGAGATCTCTAAAAATTAAAAAGAAGTATTGATTTACAAATAATTCATATGAAAAGAAATTATTTAAATTGTCTCTTGCCTGAAGATATTTAAAGGTAAAGGAGACGCTGGACTTATTTTGTGTTTACAAGTAAACTAACAATCATTTTAGATCAATTCATTAGAATCATGAAACTAATTTCATAAACACAGAGATGTGTTGAGTACAGCAGACACCTAAAAATTTATGTAATTCTAAGCTATTTTTTCTACTTGAGAAGCTACATTAAAAGGGGACTGAGTTGAATGTTAACATTAAATAGACTTTTTGATTCCAGCTTTTCTATTTCATTAAATAGATTTCTCAATATTTCGTAGCTTTGTCAGTTTTAAGAGTGAGCTAGAAAAGAAAAATGGGTTAAGAATTGAAGCATAATACTAAAAATAAGACATATTTGCATTCAATTATAGCCCATACTAGAGACACACTCTGAGAAAGGAATGTTTCACTTAACTAAATTAAGTTTCTTAGCTTCAATGACACTATTTACTCTCAATTACTTATTCACTTTCTTCATTCACACAAAGACAACTAGGAGAAAATTCCCAAGATCTGAGTTCTAATCCTGGATTTGTCACCATATTACCTTGGTGGTGGAAAGAAAGAAATACAGATTTCTCATCTGTAAAGAGGGGAAAATGTCACTTGAACTTCCTACTATACCAAGTTGCTCTGCAAATCTATGAGATAATGCATTTAAATGTGCTGGAGATTGTGAAGCAATGTATAAATATAAGGTACTATTTAGCTAAACACTAATCAAATCTAAAATTGTATGCTGTTTAATAACATATTTAGAGTTTTTAAGAGATAAACATACTGACTAAAGCTCTTTTTATTTCTTCTTTCCCACTTTGTTGTAGTGTTGTGTGTGTGTGTATGTGTACTTCTTGAGAAGAAAACAAGTGCTGAAAAATGAGGTTGACAAATTGCATACTTACCTATGAATAAATTAATGTTGAGTGTGGTATATTTGTGACATAACATAATAAAAAGGGTCATTTTGGTCTTAAAGAGTTAACATAGAGATTAAAAACAATTTCTTTGTATGCCTCTGTAAGACACATACGAAAGCTTAACAGGCACTTTCACACTATGTTTTCCCTTTCTGTAAAAGAGTAGTTGATTTTTCTCCTTCTTCTACTATCAAATTGCCCTTAAATAAGGCAGTTAGACATTCAAAAAAAAAAAAATGCCAGCTGTGTCAGCTGTCTCATTCTAACATATCTTCTAATCAAGATTAAAAAAAAAAAAACCCAATAACCAGAAACTCCTAGTTCTTTTGTCAGCTGATTTGGCAAATAACCAACACATATGCTGTTTAGTATCTGTCTTCTCCTACAAGACACCTTAAACACAAAAATCAAATACCCTATGTGGTTTTCTTCAACAATCTGAATTATAAACAGAAAAAATTAAGCAAGTATTTTCTACTAGTTGCTTTATCATAGTGTTTTTCAAACTGCAGGTCATTTGTTATTCATTACTGAACTATGAACCCAACTTAGTGGATCATGATCAGCATTTTGCTTAATAAAATAGAAGATGCCAGAATACATACCATATAGCAAGGATAAGTACTGCTTTATCAAACTTCTTTAGAAAAATGTAAAAAAGGTTTATAAAATTATTCCTAACACACCTCTTGATACACAAAGGAATCTAACCTATTAGGTGATAAAGTTCATGGGCATCAGTGTCCAGTTTTCTAGTATTCACATTACCCCAAAATATTTATTTAAAAATCATCTAGTTAGAGGCCAAATGGAAAATGCCACACAAATTCATTCAAAATAATATGACCATGAACTTCTGTATTAATTTATGAAATACATCATATAACCGAGCAACAATCAACAACTGTAGCAACAATTAGCTGTTAGTGCCATGACTATGCATTTTCACTACATTGTACTAGAGAAATTACAGGAGAATAACCTCCAAAATGCCTAAACATGATGCACAGGGCAAAAGTCATAAGGATTAAAATTAAGTCAGAAATCCAGTGAGTGTCTAAGAACTCAGCAATTTATCTAATTCCTGTTGGGCAATTTATTTAATTTAGTTCCTGTTGAGAAATTAGGTATCGAGGCACCCGATCAAGACAATGAGCCAAAGTGAAGGTAATAGTTAAGCCTTTACACACTTATGCAACACAGTAAGCAAGAAGCAAAAAGAAACACTCACTCCCTAGTGGTCCATTAAACAGGACACCAGGAGAGGGTTAAGTGGATGGAGTACGTACAGGAGGGAACCTCCTGTAAAGGGTCAGAAGTAAAAAGAACCTGAGTTAAAAATGGAGAAAAGTGCTTAAACTAGGATGCCTGTGGGAGGAACTCCAAATGGAGATACCTAAGCCAGGAAATAAGTTACAGTGTGAGCACAGCTAGCAGCAGGGGAGAGCAGAGTCTGTGACTCCAACTCCCTCCAGAAAATTGCAATGCACTGACCATGCACCAAGTCTGGTATGGGAGGGAGCTTCCCTCCATAAGGCCAGGCAGGCAAAGCCCAGTAATTAAGGTCAGGCCAAAAAAACCAAACAAAAAAATTAAGGTCAGGCCATAGGATTTTGGACTGGAGTTTGGCTTCTCTATTCTTTTTTGTATGCTTCTCCTTCATTTAATAACTGTTTTGGGAAAACATGCCCCTCCCCCCCAAAAAACCCACACTAGAACCACACAAGACAATCTCTGATACAACAGGGACTGGCTACCTACAGCTCCTGGGCCAGAATGGGTCTGAAGTTGATCACCCATCACTAGCACTAAAACTGAACTCTATTGGCACTTGCCTCCCTATTACGTGGGGGAAAACACTTACTGGGAGTCCTGTACTGTTAAGAATCACTGGTGGCAAGTGGTGAGCTCATCTCCTATTTATAAGTGAAAGGTCAGGGATTTCCACACTACAAGTGCAATTCCCCATCTACTTATACAAGGGTGCACAGAGAGCTCTAAATCCCATTTCAAATGACTTTTCTGTTCTCTCCACTGATTTTTTTGGTGGACAATATTTTTAAAAGGCAAGCTAAGACTGGATAATGTTTATGTTAAACTGAAATAAAAATAAAGCTGACCTCAATAAAATCCAATGTTGCCTCAAGGCTGAAACCTGATTTTTGTCTTACCTAACACCATTAAAAAGATGTGAGACTAACACAAAAGAAAATGAACAAGAAAGGACAGACCTGAGAGAAGCATGAGACAACTTTCGGTTGGGGAATAATCTCCGACGCATTTACCACAAGCTTTGCCTGTTCTTAGCTTGCTCTGCCCAGTCCCCTTGGGCCACTTTTGGCCTTGAATCCCCATCTTTCCCCACACGAGGACTACACTAAACAAAAGACCCTGACATCTGCCAGCCAGTGCTTGGCCTAACAGCTCTCAATCAATGAACACCTAGTGGGTGGAGCCGAGTGTGGACACCACAACATCCCACACCAGGAAAGGACAGGGTGAACTCCTTTGACGGTAGTCAAAAGAGAAAAAAGCCATAGCTACTGCAAGACCCACCGCGGGAGAAAAGCTTCCTTTCTGTGTTTTCCATTTAGAGGTTCCCCTTCCCCGTGAGACACTCCAGAAATGAGGAAGTGGATGGGAAAGGAAAAGAAGCTAAGAGGCGCTGAGACCGTGGCACCCGTGTCCCGGGTCCCCCCCGCCTCGGCATCTCAGCCGGATCGCAGCCGACCTGACCCTCCCCGGAGGTCACTCCACCTTGCACTCAGGTTCCAGAAGGCCTCTGCACGCACCTGGAGCTGGCAAGGGCCCGGCAGCTGCACATCTCAGGGCCGCGGCGCTGCAAAGGCACCCGGCGCAGGTCCGCAGGGTCGGCGCGGCGACGGGCTGAGCGCGCAGGCGCGGCGCTCGGGAGCCCCTCGGAATAGAGTCCGACTGGAAATAAGCTCCCGACGTCTCAGGGCCGCAGTCGCCTTCATGAAGCCGGCGGGTCTTTGGGGACTCGAACGCAAGAGGCCTCGCTTTGCCTCATTCGTTCAATATACTTTGGATGCACTGTACTTTATACAATGTACTGTATAAAGCTCGGTACTCCGCCTCTTAATTTCTTCAGGCCGGTCTGATAAATGCATGTACAGTGTTCAACGTAATCACTAGTCCATAATAGGCCATTAAAGAGCTGTTACCACTTATTAATTGCTTTTTTTTTAAATTAAATACGACAACGTTTTGAAGGGTCAGGATCCTATTTTAAGACTGGGAAAGTGAAGCTTGGCTCTGTTAAAGAGCTTGACGTCGCACTGCTGATTAAACGACCCAGGTGGGATTTGAACCGAAGTGGTCTAATACCAGACCTGAACTTTGTCTCACTACTGCTTCCCAAATTATAGATATTTTAACATTTTATGCAGACACAACAAAGGACCAATAAAAATAAAATCTCTACTTTGGATGTGGAAACATGAGAAAAATGGTTCATAGGAAATAAGCGTTTGCTTCCCGTTTAGGAACCCCAAAAGGATCAGAGTTGGAAAGGGTTGAAGTTGCTTATTCCAACCAAAGCTCACGTGAAGAAGGGAAGAGGAAAAACTCCTGATGTCCTGAATGCTAATCCCAAGGTGAGAATGCTGTTAGTGTAGATAACCCATGAGATTTGTGCCATTTTGTGCTTCTCTTGGGGTGTTCATCTCGGTCAAGTCATGCAGACAATTGCATCTATTACCAGCCACATAAATCCTTAAGACAGACACCCAGACTCTGAGAAAAGGCTACCTGAAATTGCAGACCAGTGGAGGATGAGATTAGTTCTTTATTCATTACCTGCAAAACAAATAGACCTTTCCAGCAAGAGCCCAAGTTTAGATTGTGGAATGCAGTTTGGACTCAGATAGGCTATTCTTGACAGTCACACACTTCATATGATATCCTTTCCCATTTACCCTAAGAGTTATCTTGGGAGCTTCGTGTAAAAAAGGGAGAAATTAATTTAAATAAGAGTCATCCAAAGGTTTCACTGAATGGGTGGGATTTGAACTTGTAGGTAGAATATTGATACATAGAAAATGTGGGGATGGGACAAAACATGGGAGCAAAGGTATAGGATAGAAAAAGGGCAATTTGTCAAAGAAGTATAAAAGGAAAGTCATGACACAAATTTGCATTGGTAGCTTACCTCTGATACCTATAGTTGTATTCGTAGACATTACTTAGCCTTTTCTGAGCCTCAGTTTCCTCATATGTAAATTGGGGACATAATCATTCATTTATTAAATAATAACCATTCCAAACATGAAGGACTCAAAGATGAAGAAGCAAGGCCTTTGAACTTAGAGTAGTTTTCAGCTCAGAGAAGAGAATATACAAACAAGTACAATATAAGAGACAATATGTATAGGACGGTATGGGACAAGGAATGTCTAAATCTGCCTGAGGGCTTTGGGTGAAGATGGCCCCTGAGCTGAGGAATTAGTCATCCATCCATCCATCCATCCTACATGTATTTTATTCAGCATTTTCTTGTGTGCCAAGTCCTGTTTTAGGCATTGGGGATAGGGTAGTATACAAATTGCAAAATTAAAAAATTCTCTTAGTAGACTTTGTATTCTAATGAGAGAGGCAGACAGTAAGTAAAATATATACTATGTTAACTATTAATAAGAATTGAGGAGGAAAGGTAAAGCATGGAAATGAACTATGGAGATGTGTGGGGAGGGATGGTTAGCATTCCGGATGGTCAGAGATGACCTTACTAAGTTCTGTGACTTTTCATTTGAAACCTGATGGATACAAGAGATCCAGCCCTGTCAATGGGAGGCAGTAAGAATCAAAAATATAGGAATATTTTCATTGCCAATAGAGAGAGAGTGGGGAAAGGTAGGCAGAGAATAATTCATACAGAAGACACAATGAAAGACAGCATGGTGAATAGGAAACTATGAGTAATTAAATAATGGTGAAGCATGAAGTATGGCTTGGGAGAGTAGAGGATAGCAGAAGAATCGCTTACTGTAACTCCAGTAAGTGGAACAAATACTATTCACCAGGCTGTTCACAAGAAACTGGGAAAGGCCTTATATACAATGAAATTCTTTTCTTCTATTTTTCTCTAATATCAAAAATATTTATCTATCTATTATGAAAAATAAGTATACTTGAAAACAATCTACATTTTAGTATCTTTCATATATATTTATATATATTTTGGAATATCATGAAGGCAGAATTTTTGAAATTGTGTTTTAATCCTGTTAAAGCTCCCTCTTACCACAAATGATAGGCCTGGCAGGGAAGTAACATCTGTTCCGTTCTACCTTTCTAAACTTTTCTCTCTTCTCTTCCACCTGCCCCTATGGAACAACAAAATAAAATCATCTCCTTGACTCCTGCAGATAGTACCAAAATCTGGACCCATTAGATGTCATCTTCCATGGAGACATCAAAGAAACTCTCCAACAAAGAAAACTCTCCCTTTCTTAGGTGTGGATTTTTTTTCCTTCCACCATATACTTCCTCAAAACAAAATATTTGCAGAACATTTTTCTACATAACTTTACATTTTCCTACGTAATTTATCAGGCCGTTATTCCACGATACATCTACTAAATTTTCTGTATCTATTCCTCAGCTGGTGGACACTTAAGTTATTTCTATTTCTTGGCTCTTCATGAATGGTATTGTCATAAACATGGAAATGCAGATGTCTCTTTGATATACTCTTTTCATTTTCTTTGGATATATACCCAGTAATGGATTGCTGGATCAGATAGATCTATTTTTTTAATTTCCATTTTATTTCCCATCACTGTAATAATTTAAATTCCTACTAATAATGTATAAGTGTTCCATTTTCTCCATTTCCATGACATAATTTCTTTTATTTTCTCTTTTTCATAGCGACCATTCTAATTGGAGTGAGATATATTATTGTAGTTTTGATTTGCATTTCCCTCATATTAGTGATATTAAGAATGTTTCATAAACATGTTGGCTATTTGTATGTCTTCATTTGAGAAACATCTACTCAAGTATTTTGCTCATTTTAAAAGGGTTATTTATATGAGTTTAAAATTTTTGTTTTTTCCCACTAAGTTGTTTGAAGTCTATGTCAGGGTACTACTTGGGGACCTGGTAGGGACTGAGCTACCCCCAAGGGGTGCATGCGTGACAGGTAAGTAAATGAAGCTTCATCTGTATTTATGGCCACTCCCATCACTCCAATTACCAACTAAGCTCTGCCTCCTGTCAGATCAGTGGCGACACAGATTCTCATAGGAATGGGAAGGCTACTGCAAGCTGCATATGTGAGATGTGTAGGTCATATGCACCTTATGAGACTCTAATTAATGCCTGGTCACCTGAGGTGGAGCTGAGGTGCTGGTGCTTTCACTGGGGAGCAGCTGGAAATACAGGTTAACATTAGCAGAGAGGTTTGACTGCATGGAGATCAGAATAAATCACTTGCTTACAGATTCATACAAAATGCTATCAGTGAATGGCAAAAACAATTAATATGCCTCTGGTGGCGGGTAGCAGGCTTTAAGTAAGAATTGGACCTCATTTTATTCTATAGCTAGCTTGTCCTTTATTTTATTTACTACTACTCTCTGCACATCTTTCCCACATGTGCAATTGTCTCAATCATAATTTTGGTAAGCCCACGAGTAACCATAGCCAAAATATCACTGGAGAGTTTCTTTGAAAACAGGAAAAGACCCAATGAGGAGACAGGAGAAGACTCTAAGAGTCCAACAAGAAGACTCTAAGCTGCATTAAAAATAAAATACTGAGAGTCCTACTTAAATTACAGTTTCATTGCAATAGGTGATTCACAGTCTTCAAGCCTGCTTTGTATAATATTGTGGCACCCAGCTTTTCAATGACTCCATAAGACTTTCAAAACTTCTTTGTCACATGGAGACCAAATACCTTGCATTACAAGTCAAGCATTTCAAAAATCGATGAACATGAAGAACAGAAGCAAGTATTAAAGGCCACTACTTTATCAAATGTGTCGGCACTGAGAGCATCAATCTTATTGGCTAATCACTTTGCTAAAGATAAGATGCCCTTTATGATTGGTGAAGAGTTGATTCTTCCTGCTGATAAGGACATTTGTTGTAAACTTTTAGGGGAGGCTGCAGTTCAAAAAGGAGGATGTGTTTCTCTTTCAGTTAGCTCCATAACCAGGTGAATTGGTTAAATAGCAGGGGAGACGTCTGTGAAAATGGTGGAGTGGTAAGGAACAACAGACTTTCTGAGATTCAGTCCACGAGATGTAAAATAACAACTTGGGGAATAAAAAAAGAAAAAGAAAGAAGAAAAGAAAAGAAAAAGAGAAGTAGATCCCTTGGAACCTGGAAGGATCTGACAGGAAAATTAAAACCTACAAAGAAATTGAAAAGACAGGACACAATGCGGAGAAGGGAAGGGATAATTTGCACTTTCTCCCTGTCTCTCAGCTCAAGGATCACAGGAAAGGGGGACCAACTCTAAAGAGACAAGGTGAAAGCTGAGAGTTTTAGAGGGCTGTGGGGAGAAATGCAGCAGCAGAATAGACAAGTGGGTGTTGTGAGGTGCAAGGAGAGCACAGGATTCTGCTCCCATGTGAGTCCTTCAATAGGCAACAGCTTGTGAGTGATTCCAGTCCAAGCACCTGCCATAGCCCTTGGAGAGAGTCCTTGGTCAGACAACATCCTGGGGAACAGTTAGTTGATTGTTTGAAAGTGGAACTCAGAGCACCCAAGGGATGGCTTCAATTCAGGGCTTCCAGTGTTATGTTCCCACAGTGACTGGATGAGAGACAGTTAGGATAGACAGCTGTGCATGGTGAGCTATGATCAAGCTGAAAAGAGACCGTCTGAGGATTTTAAGCTACAGAACACAGACGCCCACCCCCACAGCCAGACTCTAGGCTCAGCCTTGAATTGCTCTGAATTTAAAAAGTACAGCATGGGCACTCTTGCCCTAATCCTACTGCCTGCTGGTGCCTGCACCCAGCATGGATCTGTATTCTGTCTTCCTTATCTACCAGCCTGAGCAAGGATGTCTTGGCTTGAAAAATGCCCCAAAACTGTAGATCCCAGGAGAAAAATTAGAAATCAGAGAAATTTGTTTTTTAAATTTTTGTTTGGCTGTTTTTGTTTTATGTGAGTATGTAATTACTTTTAGTTTGTTTTGTTTTGGGCTTTTTCTTCTTTTTTTCTTCTTTACTTTCCTCCTTTCTTCTTCACTCATTTATTGCAGCGTGGGTAATTTTCCTTTGTCCTTCCTCCTTGCTTCTTATCTCTCTTTCTTACTTCTTTTTTACTTTATTTTTCCACTTTTCTCTTTTAATTTTTTTCATTTAATTTTTCCTCTTATTTTCATCCCGTACATAATTTCTTTTTTTCTCCCTCTTTTTGTTTTATCTTCTATTTTTCATCAGTTTTTTCCTTTTACCAGTATCTAATTCTATGGACATCTTTCAATTCCCCTCTAAGGGGAGCAGGGGTTATACCTCAGTGGTGGATCATTTGAATAGCATGTGCAAGGCCCTGGGTTCAATCCACAGAACACACACACACACACATATACACACACACACACTCCCCAATGAGATCTTTTGTCCTAGTTCTCTCTCCTTATACCGTTTAAGGTTTCAATTTTTTTCTCTTGCATTCCCCCATTCCCAAGCCTATATCTTTAATAGCGTGGTCATAAAACTTTGTTAATTTGTATGAGAGTGTGTGTGTGTGTGTGTGTGTGTGTGTGTGTGCGCGCGTGTGTACATGTGTGCCAAGGATCAAACTCAGGGCCTTGCACTTGGTAGACATGCACTATAACCACTGAGCTAAATCCCCAGCCCAGTTAATCTTTTGATAGTTAACTCTATAAAATTACTGTTAAATACTTTTCTATCATTAGCAGAGATTTAGCAGTTACAGCTAGTACATATTAGTGATAAGTCAAACCTGGATTGTCTTAATGATTACATCCTAATTGTGGATTTTTTCTCTAGGGTTAATAAGCATAGTACATAATTGGTACTTTTGCTATGTTAATATCCAATTCGCCTTGGGTGATAATGCTATACTGATTTGCTTGGTATTACTAAGTTTGCCTAATTGTGGCTCTTTCTCTGTAATCCAACACTTGATTTCCATTTTCATATTAGCAATAGTAGAGCATATTACTAGAGAACTTGCCTGTTAGACTACACTGCATCCTTCCTTCCCAAATAAACACAGGTGGTTATAGCATGGGGCTGAGGTAAAGGACTATATTTAATCATGCTTAAAGTATATCACTGAAAAGCAAATAAAGAAATCTCTATATTAGCAACAAAGTCTTTACACTATAAGTATCTACAAATCTCAACACACACACACACACACACACACACACACACACGCAGTGGTGTAGGGGGGAGGGGATAAAAAGACAAGGCAATAAAATGTCTTTCCAAACTCCCAACTTTCCCAAAGCCAACCCAGGGCGCACTGAGGTGCAGAACAGCATAAGCCACGCAGGCCTAAATTATTTAAAAGGGTAACAGGGGAAGTTAGAAAACAGGCTAAAGAGCAGGATCACAGAAGATATAACTAAACAGAACTGGAAGGCAGGAGCTTTCAAAAGACACTAAAAATATTTGGATGAGCTGAACAAAAATGATAGTAACATGAATGACTAGTTCAGTAAAGAATTAGAGTCCACCAAAAGGTATCAGTCAGAAAGTCAGGAGATTAATGATTGTATTGAAAGTATGGGCAGAAGAAGTGATCAATGTGAGAGCAGAATTTCAGAACTAGAAGACAAAGATACTTTCAAAAGCCAACTACTCAAAGACTCCTCACAAGCAACAAGAGAGCATGAAAATGGATCCAACAGCTGCTACATGATGCAAAGAAGACTAATCTAAGAGTAATCAAAATAAGTGAAAACCAGGAGACAACACAAATGGCATTAAAAACACATTAATAGAAATAATTGGAGAAAACTTTCTAAACATAGGGAAATAAATAAACATACACATAGCAAGGCATATAGAACCTCAAACAGCCAAGAGCAAAAGAGACTGTATATCAGTTCATCAAAGTACCGGAAGTTCATCACAGAGGCAAAATATTGAAAGCTGTTAGAGAAAGGCAAAGAATCACATATAAAGATAAATCCATTAGAATCATGATAGACTTCTCTACAAAAATTTTAAAGGCCAGGAGGACTTTGAGCAGAGATTTCCAGCATGGAAATTATGTAATACTCTCTTGAATAATCACTGAACAACAGTTAAAATTAAGGAAGAAATTAGACAGTTCCTATAATCAAATGATAATGCCAGTATGACATACCAGCACCTGTGAGACACAATGAAAGCAGTCCTAAGAGAGAAGTTCATTGTGGTGAATTCCCACATCAGAAAAACAGAGCAGGCTCAAAGTAACCTATTGATGCACCTCAAGGTCTTAGAAAAATAAGAACAATCCAAATCCAAGGCTAGTACAAGGAAGATTATAAACATCAGACCAGGAAGTAATAAAATTGAAAGTAAAAAAATAAGTACAAAGAACCAATGAATTGTAGAGTTGTTTCCTCTAAAGAATAGATAAAATAGACAAACCCTTAGCCAAAATTACTAAAAAAGGAAAACAAAGACCCAAATACATTCAGTTAGAAATGAAACAGGGAAAATCAAAATGGATCCTGCCAAAATCCAAGAGATCATTGGTAATTGCTTTGAGAACCTGTATTCTAATGAAAAGGAAAATTCAGAAAAAAAATGAATAGATTCCTAGATATACAAATTACCAAGTCCAAATTAAGAAGGTAGAAAATCCTGAATAATCCAATATCAATCAATGAAATTGAAAAAGTAATAAAAATCACCAACTAAGAAAAGTCTAGGCCCTATTTCAAGCCCTATGAGATATCTTTCAACTCCAATTTGTATGTTTTGCAAAACTTTCCTTCAAAGTTGATGGAGAAACAAGATATTTCCATGACAAGGAGCACCTCAAGAAATTCATTACCACCAAATCCGCATTACAAAAATTCACTGCAAAATTCCACAAGAACTTTAGAGAAGATCTAATGCTAACACCTCTTAAACTCTTTAATGAAATCCAAAAGGATATGGTACTTTCAAAGTCATTCCTGGAAGCAAGCATTTCCCACCTAAAACGAAAACTACAGGCCAATCTCTTGAATGAACATAGATGCAAAAATCCTCAGCAAGACATTATCAAACAGAATGCAGCCAATCATTAAAAAAAGATCATACCTCATGACTGAGTAGGATTTATTCCAGGGATGCACTTCAACATATGCAAAATAAATAAATACAACATGCCACATAAACAAAAGCAAGGAAAAGAAATCCTGAAAGAGACAAGAATAGAAGGCCTTCGTCTCAATGTGATAAAAACTGTCTATGATAAACTAGCAGCCCACATCATACTAAATGGTGAGAAGCTGAAAGAGTTCCCTCTAAAATCAGGAACAAGACAAGAACAACTGCTCTCACTATTCTTGTTCAATATAATTCTTGAAACATTAGCCAGAGCAATTAGACAAGAGAAAGAAATAAAGGGGATATGGGTAGAAAAGGAAGAAGTTAATTATCATTTGCAGATGACATGATCCTCTACACAAAAGACTCCAAAAACTCCACCAAAAAAAAAAAAAAAAACTCCTAGAATTTATAACCATATTCAGTAGCACAGGAACATACAAAGTCAACACACAAAAATCAATACTGCGCAACAACAACACACCTACCAAGAGAGGAATTAGGGAAACGATAGCTTTCACAGTAGCATCAAGAAAAATGAAATACTTAGGAATTAACCTAACTAAAGAAGTGAAGGACATCTACAATGAAAATAACAGTACTCTGAAAAAGGAGATCAAAGAGGACATCAGAAAACAGAAAGATAATCCCTGTTCCTGAATAGGCAGAATCAATATAGTCAACATAAATATACTTTGAAAACAGTTAAACACATTTAACACAATTCCAGTGAAAACATCCATAGCATTTCTCACAAAATGTGAGAAAGCAATACAAAAATTCATATGGAACCAGAAAAGACCTAGAATAACAAAAATGTATCTAGACAACAAGGGCAAGGCTGGAGGCATTACAATTCCAGATTTCAAGTTATACTACAAAGCTACAGTGATAAGAACTGCATGGTATTGAAAAAAAAACAGACTTGTGAATCAGTGGAACAGACTAGAAGATGCAGAAACAACTCTAGGCACACTCGGGTACATTTTCTTTAACAAAGGAATACTTTTGCTGGAGGAGAGATAACCTCTTTAACAAATGATGCTGGGAAACCTGGCTATCCATATGCCATGGATTAAACCTAGGCCCACATCTTTCACCAGGTACTAAACTAAAATCAAAATGGATCAAAGATCTTAATATTAAAATATAAATGCAAAATCTGCTGGAAGACTCTGGGTAGGTAAAACTCTGGATGACATAGGTATAGGCAAAGACTTTCTGAACAGAACTCTGGTTGCACGAGAAACAAAACCAAGAATCAAGAAATGGGATCACATCAAGTTGAAAAGCTTCTGCACAGCAAAGGAAACCACTAACAAAGTGAACAGACAACCTTCAGAATGGGAAAAAAAATTTACCAGCTACTCCTCAGAGAAAGGACTAGTATTTAGAAAAAATAAAGACCTCTAAATTTAAAGACCCAAACTAAGGAGCATCTGAAATAAACAGGCTCTTCTCAAATGAAGTACATATGGCCACCAAATATGTGTAGAAACTGTCAATATCCCTGGTCATTCAAGAAATGCAAATTAAAATAATACTGACATTTCGCCTCACTCCAGAAAGAAAAACTATTCTCAAGAATTCAACCAACAATAAATGCTGGAGAGGTTGTGGGGAAAAGGAACACTTCTTCTATATTGGTAGCAGTGTAAAATAGAACAACCATAATGGAATTAAGTATGGAAGTTACTCAAAAAATTAAAACTAGAAATCCCATTTGATCGAACTATTCCCCTTCTCGGTATCCTTCCAAAAGAGTTAAAGGCATCTTATTACAGTGATCTATGCATACCCATCTTTATAGCAGCAAAACTCATAGTAGCTAACTCTTAGAAGCAGCCTATATTTCCATCATCAGATGAATGAATAAAGAAAATGTTGTATTTTTTCACAATAGAATACTAGTCTGTCATGAGGAAGGATAAATGTGTCTTTTGTAAGAAAATGGATGCACCTTGAGGCTATAATATCAAGTGAAATAAATCAGACACACATGTTTGAATATTGCACTGTTTCTCATACATGAGAAACCCAATATATAAACAAAGTCAAAAAAAGAGAGAGAAAAGAGAGAATAAAAGTTATCATAATCCAGCATAGAAAATTTATCTAAAAGGGTACTACACCTTTACTTAATGTAATTGTCTTACGTGTTTTATATGTTTTTGTCCTGTTAGTATAGCTGTTAATATGCATTTGTGATAATCAACTTGAAAAAGACTCAGAAAATAAATAAATGAACCTGATGTCGGCAAAAAAAAAGTTTTTAAAAAGGGGATGGAGAAGCAGAGAAAAAAAGAATTGAGAAGTGCTATGTACATGTACCTTTTCCCTGCAATGAATGTAAGTATTATGTACTGAAAACATACCCTGAAAAATAAAAATTAAAAAAAGAAAAGTAGAAACTATAGAGGCATAAATGTTAGAGTGTGTTAATGAGTCACGGCAGCATATAATCCAGGTTGATGAATCTATTGACATTGACAACAGCAACGATGTTTGTTTTTGTACATTATATTTTTAGGCAGATGTGCATGAAGCTATTTTTGTTCGGAGAAAAGGAAGAAAAGAAACAGAGGTCTGATCTTAACAGGACAGGTTTATTTCGGAACAAACCTGAGCGGGACCACTCTGGCACTAGAGACCAGACCAACAACTGTCGTACAGACTGTACGGTCTTTTATAGGGTCATGAGAGGCAGCGGTGGGGGGGTTCCGTGGAAGGACGCTTGCTCAGGGACAAGGGCTGGGAATGTGCAGGAGTAGCGGTTGTCCCCAGTGGCAGGACTGAGTAACAATACGAGTTGACATCAGTAACAGGGCTGATGATGGTCTGAGTCGCTAGGGGCAGCTGTGCTGAGAGGAGAGTTTAGAGGGGCCCCTCATCAGGACGGTGGCAGTCAGATTCCTTCAATTTTACTGACAATACTACAGCTGCAGAACGATTCGAGTCTTTGATTGTGCGTGATGACAAATGAATTATTTTCAGTCAATTATATGCACAGATGGAGCAGATGCCATGACTGGATGGCTTTCTGGTTTCACTACCCAGGTTGAAGAGGTCACGTCTGAATATGAGTCCACACACTGTGTTACCCTTAGAAAATTCTGTCTAGCCAGAAAACGTCTACTGAACGTAAAGGGATTTTGCAGCATGTGATTAAACGATCAACCACATTGAAGTACATGCTCTCAACTCACATCCGTTGGCTAGCTCGGTGACATGGACATAGATCATACATGTCCTCTCTTATGCACAAAAGCGAGATGGCTTTCTAGCAGATAGCTGGCCAGTTTTTGAGATTTATGTAAGAGACATTCCAGGAATGTCTTTTAGAGAAGCAGTCACAACTGGAAGCCGCTTCGTTGCTGTGGAAAGGACTGCACGACTTGTCCAGTCATACGACAGAGTCAACCTGCTCAACAAATTCATTCTGTCACTTCCAGGGGGAACAACGGTGGTCCGGGCGGCAGATAAAGTGGGTACATAATCCGGGTTGATGAATCTGTCGATGGTGACAACAGCGTTTGTTTTTGTGCGTTACGTTCATCCAGCGAATAAACTGGAATTCAAAGCCAAACTGGAGCTACAGGGTCACAAGTGATCGCTGGGATTTTTGACATGTTTCGAACATTAGCAGAGATTTTAAAGCGACAGCATCAGGGCCTTCTTTCTCCCAGCTGGTGCTATTCATTTATAGTGACGACAACTAGGCCCTCGTGTATTGACCTATAGCAATTGACAGCACTGATATCCGCTGGATGTTGGCAGCAGGGCCAGCGCTCAAACATGTCACCAGGTTAAATGCCTTCTTCAGGACTGACCCCTCTGATGAGTCCAGCCTCCAGCTCAGACCTTCTGGCCTCCTGACATGGACTTGCCTGGGCCACTACCGTGAGCTGCAGGCCATCGACCTTTGACTGGATCCTTAGGATCTCCAGTACGCAGACAGCCCCTTTGTGCTCTTCCACACCTGACTCACGAAGAGCCACTGTAAGCTTATCTTGTAAATCCTTAGTATTTATATATCTTGCATCAAATCTGTTTTTCTAGTGAGTACTGACTGATATAGTTACATATCCAACCCTTTTTTTTATTTTGAGACAGGCTATCCCTAAGTCATTAAATTGTCTAGGCTGGACCCTGAATTTCCATCCTCCTGCCTCAGTCTCCCAGAGTGCTGGGATGTGTGGGTGTGTGTTGTCAAGCTTTTAATGAACTTCTCCATCTTTCAGACCTCCACATTCTTTCTGGCAGCATTTGGGTCTTTTTCTGTCATCACACCTCCTCCACAGTGCTGGTCCTGGGACGCAGCAGCTGCTCCTCCCGGGTGTAATGACTTAGATCACCACATTGTTTCTCCAGGTAACTGTGTGTGTTACAATCTGCTTATGTGAGGCCTGTGATATCACTTTCTCCAGCAGGGTAGAGTGGAGGGTGGTGGTCTGCTCTCTTTGATGTAGAAATTCATTGCAATACATTCAATCCTGCTTTTGCCTGTCCCATAAGTTTCAATTTGTTGTTTCCATTTTCATTTGTTTCAAGAAATTTTTAAATTTCCTTCTTAATTTCTTCCTTGGTCTGTTCACTTGTTCAGGACTGTATTGCTCCATTTCTAGGTACTTATTTAGCTTATGAAGTTTTAAAATGCACTGGGAGTAAATAAGTAAAATGTTACTAGTTCCCTGTTTAAGGCCTAGCTTCCTAATTAGGAAGTCATGGTTTGGTGCTTGTGACTTTTGCTCCTGGCTGCAGAGCTTTTTCGGTTGTGTATTTTCACCCCAAATAAGGAACGCAGTTGTCACTTGATCTGCGGGCTTTGGTAGATCGAAATCTGAAGTCCGGCAGCCAAACTTTATCTCACTGCCAGCTCTGCGTAGCTAAACTGATGACTTTACCTCCAACTCTGAACAATTCTCTGAGTAGTTTACCTCCCCTCGTATAACTTCTTCAGGAACAAGGAATGGAGAGAATATCTCAAGTTTTTTTTCACAGAATGTTCTAAGTTTCTCCTGTAATACTTTGTTTTAAATTTCTCTTATAGCAACTTGATCCAACAAACCTGACTTTTCCAAGTGGTTTCCCAACAGCATTATGGAATGGTTTGTTGCTAAAGCCTCTTAAAATTTAATACAGAAGCAAAGGTCATTTCTCTTTCCAGCTATTACATTGTCAAAGACCAGACATACAAATCTAGGCAATTTGCCACACTGCCAAGTAATGCTACCCATTGACCTACTCAGGATAACAAGGGAGGCTTTAGCAGCTTAGAGATCAAGTAAATTCCTAATTCTGTATCCAGGAAACAATTAATTATTGTTCAGATACAAATTGACACATCTCTGATGTTTGAGGGGAATGTAAAAAAATTCTCCTTTCTGCATTACCTAAAAATATCTATGTAGGATTTCTTGTGGTATACAGTGTTCACTGGTGGTTCTAATGAATAGTCCCAGATTTTGAGTCCAATCTAGAGACTGTCTCGGTAGAAGAAAGCATGATAGACATCCTTAATCAGCCTGATGAGAAGCTGAATTATGACACCGAAATGATATGTTCGAATCCTAACTCCAGGAAGCTGTAAACGTGACTTTATGTTGGAAATAGTTTTTGTAGGTGTAATTAAGGATTTTGATATGTAGTCATCCAATGATTGGTGTCCTTGAAAGAACAAGAAAGGACACAGAGAAACAGAAGGGAAGGAAATGTAAAAACAGAGGCAGTGATTGGAGTTATGTTGCTCCAAACCAAGGAATTCTTGGGTTACCAAAAGCTGAAGAGGCAAGAAAGTTCTCTTCCTTAGAACCTTCAGAGGAACAATGGCCCTGCTAATATCTAATTTTGGACTTTTAGCTTCTAGAATGTGAGAAAATAAATTTTAGTTATATTAAACTTATTTTGTGCTGCTTTATTCTGGTAGCACTAGAATACTAATGAAAATTCAAAATTTTAAAATTTGTTTTTCTCTAAGCTCTTCAATATTTACTTAAACAGCTGAGGTACAAGCAATAACAAAACTTGATTTTTGTACATTACGAGGAAGAATACAGTATTTGTTATGTTATTTATATGATCCATCAATTTCTCTATTATCTCTTCTGCAATAACATTTCATTAGCACTCTTGTCCGTAGGTTGATTCAACAAGGTCATTAAATCAGGCGGAAAATGTAAAAATATGAAACTTTTTGAGGAGTAAGAAGAATCATTTACTGTCTGCACACTACCGTAGAGTTTATACCCTTTATATAAGTTAAATATAAATGTACTTTTAGTTATCCACTGATAGAATAGCACTGCTACCCCCAGACAGATCTACTTAAATGTTATTCCTAAGTACAAAGTGTGGAGATCTTTACCCAAAGAAACATTCAACATGCCTAATACATATGTTCCATCACCAAAGATTTCATGCCAGTGTGCAACAGTCACGTTCAAGTATTACTCTACATAAATGTAGGGTTTCTTCATTCTTTCGGTCTGAACATCACTGGCCAGTACCAACATTTCCTGCTTTTATTATTATGTACAACTTTACAGAGGGAAATAAGCACCTGTCATTATGTTTCTGGGAGGAAAAACAGCTGGATTTTGCTTTTAACCAAACATAACTAACTTTCGAAAGGGCTTAATTTAAAAACCCCATCAGCTGTAAAATGAAGACTGCCTCACCCCTCCTGAAGGCAGCCCTCCTACCCCCCACGGCCCCCCACTCTAGCCAGTCCCGGGTTCTCTGGGCCTGTCCTTTCCCTGTCCTTTGCCACACCTACTCTCCCTCTCACGTCCCTCTGTCAGAGCCTGAGCTGGTGGAGGACTGTTTCTTGGCCGCACGGTCAATCTCTGATGAATCCTCACCGTGCTCTGTTGCATCTGGGATCCCATCAGGGGCAGCATATTTATACTGATCATCTCCCCCCAAACCATACTATGATACGAGGAAAGCACTGTTTAAGGGTTCAGGATCACAAACAAGGAAGGTACCTGAGTGTCTTAGTTAGATTTTCAGAGCCAATGGTTTTAAGAGAGCAGATTTAATGGAGAACATGTATAGATTACAATATTCACCCAGAAGCCAAATGCAGGAAGGTGCTGCATGTCCATCTAGGCACTGGAGACCCAAAAGATCCAATTGAGGGCTCGGAGCCCACAGCACTGTCCTATGTACGTCCGTGTCTGCACATGAAGGCTGGAGCCAGGATACAATGCTCACAGCAGAGATGACAACCAGAGCTCCTCCGAAGCAACAGCAGCTATCCTCGACGACAGCAAGGCCCTGAGCTCCTTCCTCGACGAGGACAGCTGAGCCCCCTCCAGAAGAACCAGCCGCAGCAGAGCTTCTCCTGGGAAACAGCCTGCCAACTAGCCACGGCTCCCACTCTGTCTTACGTTGCATCAGCAAATCAGCAACAAGCCTCAGGTGGATCTCCTACGCCCAGCATCATATCAACTCAGTCCGGCTGGGCGTTCTGGCTCAAGGTGACCATATTGGGTCCACCACAGTGAGGATGAGGCCTCACTCGTGCATCTCCTGATCTGACAGTCTAGTTTTACAGTGACAATACACATGGTACTCAAGGTGGCAAGTTCAAGGTTATGCAGGCAGAAATTAGAACCATAGTCCAAACTCTTCCCACTACACTACAACCACAACAAACCCAAGGTTCAAAATAACCAAAGTTTGTAAGTAAGCTAAAATAAAGTCTCGTGCCCAGGAAAAATTTTCAGGATCTTTCCACGGATTTTCAGGCAGAGTACAGGCCATTTATACAATTAGAAATACTGCTTGGTGCGACCTTAAGTACTGAGTATCTTTATTCTCAACTCTGAAACTGACTTAATTCTGAAATGGCAGATATCACGCCACCATTTGAGAGTAAGCAATCCCAGAAGCTTCATCCTTTTCAGGTGTGTAGGCACAAGATTATACCTTCTTCTTGTTGTGTTTCGATCTAGGGTTCACAAGAAACATACACCAATAAAAGAATTAGAGATGTAAGTTCAGAAGGAGAAATAAAATCACATTATTGAAAAGGGAAGAGAAATGGGGAAGCAAAATCATTTTATTGGGAAAAGGAGAGAAAATAAGTAGCTAGACAGCTACTTTGTTGGAGTAAGGTAGGGAGCCCAGAACTGGTACTCAGGGGTCTTTGTTCTCAGCCCCTTTTATTACGTGACAAGAAATGGACTCTCCCCCTTTGAGAGTTGCTATAACCTGTTTGGCTGTTTTGGAGGTGAGACCCCTTATTTGGCCATCGCCCCTTCCAATGCCCATGTGTACATTCTCGATGGGCACTTCTGTGCTCCCTTTGTCCTGTCCAGGGGCTGATCTTGTGAGATTTATGGCAGAGCCCCACATTCAAGGATGAATTAGCAAAAAGAGACACATGTGCATTTTAGTGTATTAATATGGTAAGGTGATAATAAAATATATGTATCTTGGTGTTAGTGTATATTTTATGTACTATGTACTGAGTGAGCCTTTATAGTACCCCCCCCACCGTTTCCCTTGTCCTTGATTGGAGTTGGAGGGAGGAGGGAATTGTGTCTTGGCATGAAGTGAGCCAGACTTTCTTACCAGCTCTGCTTGTTTTTCTCTAGCAGCAGCTTAACTCTTTATTTGCCAGAAACCTCACTGAGGCCCTTTAACTTTTCCTGCCTGTCCCCCCACTTTTCGTACACTCTCATCATACCAGAGAAAGTAATCAAGCTGATGCAGAATAAGGAGTTACGTAGGAGATAAAAGCAAAAGAGAAACAAGCATTTTCACAACCCAGTCATCCCAATTACCTTAAAGGTTAATTTTGAGCTTAACCTACAGAGTAGTGACAGAAGTATATAATATCAGTAAAAATCAACAAAACATCTGTATCATTTTTAAATGATTAATTCAGAAATACTAAGCTAGGCAAATATGCAAAATTCAGAATATAAAAACATGTAAGCCTCGATTGCCCTAATACATTCCCCAGGTGAAGGCGAATTTAAAGATGCTGAACAGAACCACATGAATAAGAAACTGATCAGCAGACCAATTCTCCAGTTTTATAATTGAGGAAAGCAAGCAGATACAATTTGGTGAAGCTCACACAGTGAGATTAAAGTGTACATGATCTAATTCCTGGTGCTATTTGCAGTTGCAAATGCTTAAAATACAAGAGGATAAATACCTAGAATATGTGAAGCCCACTGATTTAAACACATTTCAAGACTTTACATAGGTAGGGGGCAGAGCATAATGAGACACTTCACGTATTGAAGAGTAAAAGAGTAGAAACAATCTCTCAGATTTTAACACCAAATTTTCAAAAACATAAGTTTCTATCCAATTTTCAGATTATAGTACAGTGCACTAGCTTTAAAAATGTCCATTTAGCTGTCTCATACACTTTTTCACCTACCCTTTTTTTTTTTTTTTTTAACAGTGCTATGTACCAAACCTAAGCTTTGGCACATGCTAGGCAAGTGTTCTACGACTGAGCTATGTTCCACAGCCTATTTGCCTATCTTTTAAAACTAAATCCTGTTTTTTTTAAAAAAAACTGAAGTAATATTATGTTGTATATACATTTTAATTGCGTCTCTTAGTATAACCAAGTTACTCCTCCCTCCAGGTCCTTGTTCTACAGATAGCGAAGAATAAAGCCTGTAAACAATAGTGGGGAATGAACCGGGAGTGGTTTATTAGAAAAAAGAAAGAAAACCTCTCTCTTGCTGAGAGGGGTTCCAAGGAGGGCACCAAGGAGGAACTAAATGGAGGGGCATATGTGGAGCCTTTGACCAGCGATTTTGGCAGGCAGATGAAAACAAAGGTATGTGCAGTAGTTGCCGTTGTTGCTAAGCTTCTTGTTGTCAGGGAAGCAGATTGTATTAGTCTTTTGTCCTTTGTGCTTCAATTGGGCTTTTGTTTATTATTCTCCAGCTTCCCAAGGCTTATCCCATTTACTCAGGCCCTGTCCTTATCTACCTGTCATTCCTCTATCTTCTGGACTCATTAGGAATAAACAAAATCCATATTTTGGCCACTCAGAGTGTATTTCTAAAATGAAAAGCTACTTCAAAATATACTTTGCTTGGAAAAGTACATAAACAGGTAGATCTACACAAAATAAACATTAACTTTGGTAGATGCTGATGAAGGATAGTCCAAAACCAGCACATTTCCCCAGGGCAACTCAGCTTCCAAGTTAAGAATTTTTGAAATCTTTTGAACTAGAGTTTGTAATATTGAGGTTTGTTTTTCACTCTGTATCATCTTTGGCTGAGCTCTGAGCTCTAGTAATTCTCTGAATGAAAGTTGGGAACTGAGTCAGAAGCACCTGTGAGGTAGGAGAGTAGGGCACAGCAGACGCTGGCTGGGGAAGTAGGTGTGACCTGTTAATTACAAGACATAGCACAGATGCACAGAGCAGTCCCCAAAGCCCTACACGTAGATTTCTGGAGAGAATGGCCTAGACCTGACATCAGCCTGAAGCATGGGATCCCAGCACTACCTCTCAAGACCCGGATGTAGGCATTCTCGTGGGCTTCCTTGAGATTTGGACAAAAGAAAATAAAGGAAGCCATGAGGAGCAGGTTCTATCATACTTTTCCATAATAGCCCATTTTGGGTCTCCCAGATGCAGCATGTCCTTTTTTTTTTTTTTTTTTTTTGGTGCTGGGGAATCAAACTCAAGGCCTTGAGCTTGTTAGGTGGGTTCTCTAACCACTGTGCTCAATCCCCAGCCCAACAGCATGTACTTTTATTTTTGCTTTTATCCCTTTTTTTCACTCTGCAGAGCCAGTTTCTCTTCCAGTCTCTATTTCTACGTTTTTAAATGAACTTGGCTGTTGTTTTTTACTCGTTTCATGCAATTCTTTGTTTGAAGTGAGAAGAACCTGGAATCCAACTCCAGAAGGAGAGGCGGGCAATCCAAAACTCCATAATGTTTAGCTGGCGAGCCGCTTTTTAGAAACAAGCTGATGGATAACACTGGAGCACCTGCACTGGAAGTTTGCTGTGGGACTGCGGCGACGGCTCACAAATGGCGGGGGCTGGCTGGGGATTTAGCTCAGTGATTAGAGTGCTTGCCTTGCAAGCACAAGGCCCTGAGTTCAATCCCCGGCACACACAAAAAAAAAAAAAGTACGTTCTAAATCATGGGCTGGGGATTTAGCTCAGTGGTCAGAGCGTCTGCCTCGCAAACACAAGGCCCTGAGTTCAATCCCCAGCACCAAAAAAACAAAACAAAACAAAACAAAAAACAAATGGCGGGGGCCCTCAGCACCTCACTGTGAGCTGGCAACTCTTCACTTAGGCTGTATTTCTGGCACAGAGAGCACGGTTGGGGCCATGGACCCTTCCCGCTCTGTTCATCTGAACTTGGGCAACACCCCAGGGCCAACCCTCCCTCCATTGCCAAAAGTGAGGCAGAAATAAGAATAATAAAGATTCAGGAAAGTCCTGAAGCTCCAGGCCAGAGCATATGCATGTTAAACAGTGGCTTGACCTACAGTGACCTTTCCTCGAAATTCATTAATGGTTCATACCTACGGGCTACATATCATGCATGTAATTATAATAGAGCAAATTATACGGAAGGTCATGGGTATTAGATACCACCGAAGTGACTCAGCACCCTGCCAATCATTTTATCATTCTTATCCAGAGAGACCAAATGAGAAGTTTCCCAGGCGGGCACATATTTTTTCAAACCCCAAAGTCTAACTTATATTCATTCCTTTTCTCCCTGACTGCCCCAGCATCACTTTTCTCCCTACTCATGCCACCTTTTTTGCAGCTGGCACAAACCTGCTTGCTCTGAGTGCAGCTTTCCCCATTAGCTTCAATAAATGTAGCAGCTTTTTCTTTTACCATCATGTGTATAACTTGCAATTCTTTGCTCATTGTGCACGAGGATCTGGAATCTATCTCTGAGGAACCCACCCTGCACCCTTCCCCCACTGTATCGTTTCTTCAAGGAAGAACCCTTGAACAGCTTCAGCACCTTCAAGTTTATGTAACTTGGAAAACCCAGGTTCTCTCCTTGGCAAGCTCCTACTTCTTTCTTCATTCTCGAAGTCTGTTCTTAAAGTTGGGGTCACCCTGCAGCTTGCAGTCTGAAGTGGATTCAGTACCTAGTGAAGAGGGACCAGCCCAGGCTGGTGGTGATGGTGCCGTTTCAGCCATCCATCTTCTGTGACTACAGCGAAGGAGTGTTGGCTCTGAGTCCTCTGAGTGAAGCACACACTGTAGCCAGTTCCTGTAAACAAGGACCGTCTCTATTTATTCCCTTGACAAATATTTATAGAACACTGTTATGTACCAGACAAGCCAGAAATTCTTTGTTCTTATTAGACCTATATTCTGATAGTGGTGGTGGTAGGAAATAGAAAATAAGCTAAAACAACAACAAAAAAGACCATTTATTGTTCTTCTTTCTTCCCTTCCCCTCCTTTCCTCCCTCCTTCTCTCTCCCTCTGTACCTTCCTTCCCTTCCTTTTTTATTATTGTGCTGTTTGAGATTGAAGCCAGAGTCTTCCTTACAAAGTATGATTGAAAAATACAGTGAATATTTAAATTAAAAATTTATTACAGCAAAAGACTCATTACCATTGATTGACCTCAAAATACTCCCCCTTACTTCATCTTTTTTTTTTTTTTTTTGTGGTACCGGGGATCGAACTCAGGTCCTTGTGCTTGGAAGGCAAGCACTCTAATCACTGAGCTAAATCCCCAGCCCCACTCCCCCTTACTTCAAGCACACTTATTTCATCATTCTTGATACTTTCTGAAGCAGTTCTGGAAGTCCTCTTTCTTGAGTATATTTAGTTGTGCCATCGTGGCTACCTCGGTGCTGTGACTCGGTTCAAAATGTTTACCTTTCACAGGTACTTTCAGGTTGAGAAAGAAGCAGAAATTACACTGTGCCAGATCCAATGGAAAGGTTGGATGAGGACCCACCGTAATGCTTTCATGAGCCTGCCTTTTTGTTAGATGACCCTTGATGGCAGCATCATATTTTTAAAAAATCACATCTTATAAAGACACTCACAAAAGAGGACTTCTAGAACTGCAAAAACTGGAGAGAATGATGGAAAAGTATGTTAGAAGTGAGGGTATTTTGTAATTGGCAGTGCAAAATGGAATTTTAAAACTTAGTTTTTTCCTTTAGTGACAAGGAGCTTCTCCGGACTTCCTCAGGCCTACGGCATAAATGGCTACACTCACTTCTCCTCAGCCCAGATGAATGGACAGAATGTGCAGGTGCTGGCACCAGGAGGTCAAGTCCAATTACATTTCCTTAAACATGCAAGGGGGAGGTCCAGGTCCAGGTCCAGGGAGGAAGGAAAAACCTGAACATGTCTATTGTTTTGTTGTATTCCCTACCCCACTATGCTTTGCAATAAAAAACCCATACACACCTGTATATGGTGAAACGGTGATTTGAAGCAAATGGGCCCTTCCATCACCTCTGAGCTAGCTTTCGATGAGTCTTTTTACCAAAACAAATGTTATCCTTTGATTTGCTCAGTGGTGAGCAAAAGAATCTGTACATAAGAACTGAAGTGGCTGATAACATTTTTAGGTGGATTCCAGGCAATGAATCTTTTACGGTAATAATTTTTTGAAAAAGTGTGAACATTCACCATATGATTTGATCATCCTTTGTATGCTAGGCAAGTGCTGTGTCACTGAGCTACCTCCAAGCCCCACACAAGGTAATTCCTGGTGGTAATAAGGACTACTAAGACAGGGTGATATTAGAGAACATTAGGGTGTGGGGGCTTCTTTATGTAGTCATGGAAGAAGATCACTGAAGAGATCTCCTTAGGGTAAAACCTGAACTCAAAGGAGCTGGTGATGTTTTTAGGTGGGTCGTTAGACATTAGCAGGTCAGAGAGACAAAGGGGATCCAAAACAACATGCTTTGCTAGTAGTTACAGTTAAATTAAAAAAAAAGGCTTCAATGTTTAATATATTTATAATCATGTATTAGATCTCAGACCCAAAACATCCCCATGGAGCACAATGACATGTTAAAGTTATACATTGTGCACATTTGTTGCTGAGAGAGGAGATTAGGGCATGGCAAAACCAGCTGGGGATGTAGGTGTGACCTCTTAGTTACAAAATCCCAGGATACATTCGCAGAACATTCCCCCAATCACAGCATGTGGGTTTCTCATGAGAACGCCCAGGTTTCCCATAAGATGGCTTAGACCCAACATCAGCCTGAGGACCGGGTGACTCAAAAAGGATGGTCACTCTTGATTTTTTTTGCCGCTGTGTTCTTTCTTCCATGGATGGTGTTATGGCTTGTGACTAGATATCCCCCAAAGCCTCATGTGGTCAGAGGTGAGGCTTTTCGGAGGTGCCTGGATCTAGAGTGTGTGATACTGCAATTAATGATGTGATGCTGATATTGATTCAGGGTGTGATGCTAGGATTAAGGTTGCCCCACCCTGGGTGTGAATGCTACATGCCCTAAGGGCTGGTAGCCTGGGTAGAGTATAAGGCACAGAAAGACGTCTGCCAGTGTGGCTTGCTGCTTCCACTACTTTGCCACTTGCTGCCTTGTGACCGTTGGCCTGCACTGAACTGTTTTTCCCCTGTGATGCCCCTCTGCTATGCTACCCTGCTCTGGAACCAGCTGATTATGGACTGAAATCTCTCCAAACTGTGAGTTTAAATAAGTCTTTCCTCCTTTAACTTTGGTTGTAGGGTATTTTGTCTCAGCAACAAGAAAAGTAATTAAAACAGATGGCTTACTCTCACTCTGTAGAATGTACTTCTTTTCCTCCTTTTATTTGGCCTAAACTTGCTCTTACAGAGCCTGTTTCTTTTCTTGTCTTTAATAAAACTTTGTAACTGCTGTCACTTGACCAATTCTTTGAACCTAGAAACCACTCCAGAAGGAGACTCCAGCACCTCCAAAATTCAGTAACTTTATGATGCCAGATAGTCTATTTGCAAAACAGGGCACAATGCACACCTGCTTGCCATGGTCTATGCTCAATGATATCAGAAACAGGAGCATTCTCTAACGACCCTCCCACCTTGGGCCGAGACTGATTTAGATTAGAATTTTTCCTTCATGAATTTCTTTGGCAAGTTTCTTATATGCTTAAGGC
Source organism: Hystrix cristata (assembly GCA_004026905.1). Lineage (NCBI taxonomy): Eukaryota > Metazoa > Chordata > Mammalia > Rodentia > Hystricidae > Hystrix > Hystrix cristata. The sequence continues at coordinate 32,916 of PVJO010006575.1, read as the reverse complement.
CCCTGAGGGAACATTGATCATGCAAAAAGAACAAGGGAGACATTTTACAATTCCAAACTAGCCTCCAAGAATATTGTTGACAAGCATCATAATCATCATAGTTTCCTGAGCCCCAGGAGTAACTCTTATGTGCATAAAGAAAATGTCCAAACTTGTACTCAGGGCAGATGCCTACATGGCACTGCTTGCCTTCTCACTTGAAGGCATAAATATCTATATATCTGCAGATATAAAAAGCTAAAATATACTACCCACACTCCTGCATGACTGCCTATTTTTCTTGACCAAATATTTCCTCAAGTACTCAAAGAACTGAGGAGCAAGGGCTGGTCCCTTGCAGTGTCAGGACCCAGCTTCCCAGTGACGGTGTGAAGATTTATCAGAGAAAAGAGTGTTGCACGTAATGTTACAGTTTGTGCAAAGACCCTCAGGCAAGAATCACTTGTGTTTGAGGAGCACAAAGAAGTTGCTAAGGTCCCTTGCTTGCTTTGCTACCTTCTGCCTACCATGAACTATTTCTTCTTTGCAATGCCCCTCTGGCAAACTACCCTGCCTTGGGGCCAGTTGATTATGGACCGAAACCTCTACAAACTGTGAGCTAAATAAACCTTTCTTCCTTTAACTTTGGGTGTCAATTATTTTGTCTCAAAGCAGCGAGAAAAACAACTAAGACATAGTGTGTATAATTTCCTGGACAATCTTTAAAGGAAAGGAAGAAGAAATTCCTTCTCCCTTTCTAGAAATATACATTGTACAAATTCTAGTAATATGCAACAGAATAGGATCTTGATTCTTTGACATCATGCGGCCAGGCCACCTCTGCTTTGCCTACTTCTGGACTTTCGTGAGAGAAACAAATATATCTTATTTAAGCCATCACTATTTTGGATCTCTATCACATGTAGCCAGGTGAATCATAAATGATATGATTTAATATAATGAATTCCTTTTTCTAGGAACATCGAAATCAATATTTGCTTGCTTCAAGCAAGAGTCTAGTTAAGGACAATTTTTTTTCTTCCTCGGGTCATGTACAATTTACTTTTTTTTTTGTTTCTTGGAGGGTGCTGGGGATCGAACTCAGGACCTTGTGCTTGCTAGGCAAGCACTCTACCACTGAGCTAAACCCCCAACCCATACAATTTACTTTTTTATGAGCACCCCAAACCCCTCCCTAACCCACATTTTGATTTATATTTTTAAATTTAGAAGAAATATAGACTCCTTGTTAGTGTCTATTTTTAAAGCATTACTCTTTCCTCTAGGGAAGCAGCAATTGATCCACATTTTCCTGACAGATGCTCACATTTCATAAATCCTTGGTTAAAATTAACTGGGATCATTAAACAACACAAAAAATTCTTTTAAAATTACACAATAAAATCTGCCTTCAGAGAGACTAAAAACTGTGAGTTTAATGTATCTCAGGTAAGGTGACCAAATATCCAATATTGGTGAAGACAGTCCCAACTCCCAGACTGCCAGCTACTCTGGTTTCTGTCTCCGCACACGTCCTGTGGCCCCAGCCAGATGTCATCGGAGAACAAATCACCAAAAACGAGAAGGAAAACAATAGGGAAAATGTAATCGGCAGTGAGACAACAAAACAAAACCTAAATGATGTTTAAAATTTTAGTTAATATTCAGATTCTTTGGCAACATTTAGAAGCATTAGTCAAAGAATATTGTTTGGTGTCCTCTGCACGGTGCATGGCAGGATCCATTCCTGGGATATGTTCAATGTTTTTAAAAAGTGATATACACTAAAATAAAAAAATTAAATAGGATCAAGAAGAAAATGCCCAAGTGCCTTGCACATTTTAAGGGTGAATATTTTTCAAGAAGCTTTATTTATTGTGAATCTTTGGCTTGAGGAGGTGATCAGAAGTCATTTAAAAGCCACTGAATGTTAGTCACTTGTGAGTGTACTTGCCCGTTGTCTTCTTGAATCATACAGCAATATGAAGACATTTTAAACCTTTCATTCGATGTGTATTTAATACATGTAATGTAGCAAAACCACCACGTCCATGGATGTGCTTTATCCTTCCAGCTGCATTGTGACATGTTTTTCCAAGGCCGTTCCAGGGACCTTACACATATGCAAGACCTGGCTAGTGGGTTGTCCACAGAGAACTGGTCAGTGTAATTCCTCCTTGAAGTTCACTGGACAGGTGATATCTGAAGGCTAAACCAAAGTTAGCCAGGTGGACAAGAAGAAGAAGGGCAATTCGGTAGGGAGAAGAGTGTGTGTTAAAATGAAGAAAGAAACAGTACAGCATGTGGATTCACAATACCTTATCTAGCAATCTGAAATCTCAAAGTTCTGAACGCTGTAAGCTTTGCTTAGTACCAAGAAAACCAGAACTGCTTCAGTCTGAACTCATTGGTGTGCTGCATTTGTCAGCGATCCATCAGGAAACAGGTGGCATTCACCAGCTGTGATTGCTTGAAAGGAGATTTAATAATGAGACTGCTTACAAAGGTGTGGGTGGCATGCAGAGAAACCACAGGGGACAGAGCTGGCAGAAGGGATAGCAGAGTAACTGTGGGACCGTACCCTGGTGCTCGAAGCCAGCAGAGCTGTTTTGACTCTTGAGAGAGCAGTTCTTAGAACACAGAAGAAACATGAGTTATGGGAATATGGCTGCCTAAGAGCAACACTCAGTGTCAAAATCCTTCAGGCAAGGAAAGTACCCCGACTTTCCTGAAGAGTTTAATGGACTTCTCACTCCCTGTATCTGAACAGAAGTTTGGACATGATGGAATGTGGGGTCAGTTTTTCTGGGCTCACAGAGCAGGTAAAGAAAGGTGAATGAAAGATCTTGAAGGGCTGAGGGAAGACTTCTGGATTAGTGGAAAGCCAGACCTGAACTTACTGTGGCCATTTGCAAACTCTCATCGCACTAATATGAATATTCTAAGTTTCCTGCAGAAATATCATATGTTTATTGATTACTTGATGCCTTAACCCTGTTGAGTATTGTATAATATACAACATAAGCATGGTAGTGTCTGTATAAAAACTAAAAAATTATGAATTCTGAAATACTTCTGGGCTCTGGGACTTTTGCTAGGAGAACACAGGCTTGCACACAGTAAGCCAAAGGCATATTCCTATGCCTAGAAGATGTTTCATGTGGAGAATGGGGTAGGAGTTGGCAGCAGAATAATGTGGAAGGCAGGAGAGGAGGCAGAAAGGTGGACGGAGGCCATGGTATAAAGAAACTCTTATACCAGACACAGGATAGACTTGGTCATAAGTGGTGGGTAACTGCACTACAGAATAACATGGTTAGATAGGTCTTTAGGAAGATTATATAATTACAATGTGCAGGTTAGGTTAGACTCCCCTGGTTAGCAGAACACTTGGGATTTCTCTCATACCTCAGAGTGGAGAATGAACAGCACAGGGGAAGCAAAGACACACAAAAGGCTTTCTGTAGTGTCTCCTGTGACGGCACCAATGAGTCGATGCACGGAGCATGGAGGAAGGAAGGGGAGCATGCGCTGAGGGCAAGGAGAGACGTCATGTTCAGCATTGCTCAGTAAGCTGCTTAAGGGAGCCTGTCAGCACTGGAGACGTGCCACTTTCTTGCTCTTTTGAACTGCAGATTTTTTTTTTTTTTATATATAAAAGAGAATTAGGTACCCATAGGTATTAAGTGGCAAATGTCACCCAATCAATCAGTAATTGCTGAACTGCTTTTCTAACTCTGGGGCCTGTTGTTTTTATTACACCACACTGTCCCTTGATTGGTATTTTTAAATAAGCAGGAGAGTACTGGCCTGAGACTGTCTCTATACTCTGAGTTCTTATGTAAGAAACCGCAACCTAACTTAGTATAAAAACTCAGGACATTGAGGCAGGAGGGAGGCTAGCCTGGGTAACTTAGCAAGACCTTTTCTCAAAAAATTTTTCTAAATAAACAAATAAAATAAAATGATTGGGACGTTCTGTGGTACAGTTCTTGTCTAGCAAGTACAAGGCCTTGGGGTCAATCCCCAGTAACGTAGACAAAAAAGAGAAAACAAATGGAAAAGCTTAGCTAGGGGCGTACTTTGTAATGAACAGCCAAGCTTCAGCCCATCACAAGCAGCAAACTGATCAGAGCACAACCAAATGAGGGAGCCACTCAGATGTAGACAATAATGTGATTTTTTTTTTTTAATTTCGTTTCTGTATTTGGCCTGTAAAAGCTAGTGAGCTAGTTCTGCTGGGTCTAGCTCTTGCTGTGTAGCGCTCTCAACTTTTTTCTGTCCTGAGTGCTGCCTAATTAATGAATCATTCTTTTTTAAATAAGCTGTGCTAAATTAATTTGTCTGAATGTTTTTTCTTTAAACAGTGTAAAATATGGTAGTGATTCATAAAAATGTGTGTATGAGTTTCTAAAAAATATATATGAGAATAAAAGATCTGTGCATTACTTATTATCTTATCAGTCTTTGGAAGACATTCTTCCTCCTCTTTAAGTTTTAATGAAAACAAAACTTCCAAATCCATAGCATTGACAAAATAGATTTTTCTTTCTTTTTTTTTGGTACAGGGGATTGAACTCAGGGCTTTGTGTTTGCTAGGTAAGCACTCTAACCACTGAGCTAAATCCCCGGCCCACATTAACAAAATAGAAATCTGGCAAAACTAATACTGTTTTACACATAATCTTAGATGAATGGTAAAGTGGTTAATATATTTCATGACACGGTTTGTCAAAATTTCACATAGCTTATTTATAATTGATTATTTCTTAATCTCTCCCCAATTGTTGAATAGTTTCCATATGCTTGCTTGCATGTTAATTCATATGCATTTGGTGAATCTTACCTACCATAAGCAAGTAGAAATCTATGAAGTAAAAAATTTCCTTTTTACCATCCTTCACCTCAGCACATTTTCCAGAGGTAACAACGATAAGAGGTTAGTATGAGTTTTTCTAGACTTTTTCTATTTGTGTACAAACATGCCTGTTTGTTAAAGACATACAAAAACAGATTTCATTCTTTTGTAATTTTTCTCTAATGAGAATTGGTATTTTATTTTAGGTTACATAGAAAATGAGTAGACATTGGGTGTGATATCTTTGTGTTCAACAAACTATTCTAACAAGAAGATATTTGCAAAATCACATCACAGAAATTAATGAGACAGATTTCAGAAATACAATTATAATTTTCAAGAATTTCTGTGACTTCTTGAATATAAAAATAGTAGGAAATTCATGAGTAATATATATTTATACCTTGCATCTTCAAATTTTAGTATTACAACCAATAGAAATACAGCCAATTTTTATTTATTCAAGAACTGATTAATCAGACCTGAGATTTTACATGTTTTTAATTACTATTTTTTTTTACCCCACACCTACCATTTTTTGCATTTTGATCATTTACCAAGCATGTGCAATCAAAATGAAACTGTTCCCAGGGCAAACTGTGTACTTCTTTACCCCCTTTTTAGCAGAAAGATAAAAGGACTGAAGAGTCACTCCTTCTGGGGCCCGCATATTCTTGGAGTTTGTCTGGAACATCCACTTGAACACTTTGATACGTCACTTTCATTAGCAATGACAGGATTTGGGAGCTTGACACCAGCTTTTAACCTCAGCCTCAGCATAGGATCATACTTGTAGCATGTCAGGGCTGTGTTGTGTCTAAATGTTTGTGTCCCTGCAGAATCGTGTTGAAGTCCTCATCCACAAGTGGATGGTTTAAGAAGTGTGTGTGTGTGTGTGTGTGTGTGTGTGTGTGTGTGTGTGTGAGATGGGGAGGTGGCTGAGCCTTCCCAAATGGGATTAACGCTGTTAAAATTGACATCTCCTCTCCTCTACCATGGAAGACATAGCTACATGGCACCCACTATGAGCCAGAAAGTGCACATTACCAGACACCAAATCTGTCAGCAAGTTGATCTTGGACTTTCCAGCTTCCAGAACTGTAAGAAATATGTTTTTGCTGCTTGTAAGCCATCTAGTTTGTGTCTTTTCTGGTAGCAGCCTGAAAGAACGAAGACAGGACTTTCTGATGCTGAAAGAGGGAGAGAAAATTAACATGCTATGAGCAGCCACTGGAGGACTTTGGAGAGTTGGTTTTCAAACTTTTAGACTTTGATTAAAAAAACAAAGGAAAGACACTATGGGAAACAAATATAACTAAGAAATAATCAGGTGTTTTAGGTGTTTTTGTTTATTTTATGGCTCTATTTGTTTCACAAAGATAAGGGAAGTTTTGTTAGGATTCCTATTCCAGAACAGCAACAGAAAAATATGAAACTTTGGGTTCTTTTCTTTTCTCCTTAACTTTGTAAGAATTTCTTTTTAAACTTGAGTTGCTCAGGCAACTACACTCTTTGCTCTCTAACTTGACCTACTTTTCTGATGAATGGTCTTTTCTTTCTTTGCCAAGACCTAAAGGTTTTTCACATTCTGCAATTTTCTCTGCTAAATACCTGTAGGCATAACTGCTTATAAAATGGTAGACAATTATAAAATCTTAGATTTGGAAGGAACCTTAGAGACCATCTAATCCAATCCCTTAATTTTTATAGTTAAAGAAATTGAGCCCCTAATAGGGTAAATAATTTGTTCAGTGTCATCCAGGTAATTTGTAGACTGGGTAGAATTTTTCCAAACTACTTTTTTCGCCTTGTGTAGAACTACAACTAAAACCATTTGAAAGGGCATATACTTTTCCATATTGATCTTTTTGAAATATCACAATAGTATAATTTATGGAACCGAACTCACAAAATCACTGCTTTTAATCCCGAAATACTCTGTGATGCGAAAAACAGTTAAATGGTATCTGTTATTAACATGCTTTTAAATTGCCACTTTTGCCACTCTGGTCTCAGATGCACTAGTTAATTGAGGGTTGGATTGGGAAATCTAAATACATTGCTTTGCTTTGCCTCATGACCTTTTCTGGGAAAGTTAAAAGAAAATGGAATAACACAAACAGAAATAATGTCGGCATGAGAATCTGGCTAGGCTCAATAATCTACTGTCCTTATTGCTACTGTTAATATGATATCACACTTAGTGCCCATGCTATCAGTAACGCTAGTGTGCCAGCCTGAAGTCCAGACAAGAAATTATAGATTACCTTACTATGCAAAATGAAATGTGAAGTCTGCGGCTTCCCTCTCCTCTTTCTACTGCCCACTCACTCCACATAGAGACGTCTTGTGTGGTCACAAGGACTCACAGAGTTTCGGAGAGGTCTCTTTTCTTTCTTTCTTTATGTCTCTTCTTGTAGGAAATATATCCAACACTCAGGCCCATTCCCGCATTTGCGAGCTTAAGGAGAATGTGCAAATGGGTGTCTCCTGCCTTTCTCTAATGAATCATCCATTCTTAAGTCCATACTTATCTCAAAGAGATGAGGCTAGGGGTAGAAGTGTGTAGACTCCATCCCACATAGCTAAGGCCTACTCACAACTCCAAATACATAGTCCAAAAAACAGCTACTCTTTGATAACTGTTAGGTAGTATGAGCTCCTCTTAAAAGAAGAGAGAGGAGCAGAAGCCCAAACAGACCCTACAAGGAATTTAGAGCTTCATGGTGTTGGAAATAAGCCCCTAGACTCAAATTATTGGGGCCAGAAAGAATGCACTCAGACATGGGACAAAAGGTCTCAGAAAGTCTTTTTGTCTTTACTTCTGCAGAAGGGCAAAAGCATGAGGTAGGAGGCGTGTGTGTGGCACGCATGTGAGAGACAAAGGAGCGTGGGGTCTCTTATCCCCAGTGCAGGAGGAGCAGCTGACCTCTTTCCCACTGGCTGGCTGGAGGTTCACAATCTATCCGGATTGGATAATTTAGGCAGCATGAGGGTAATCCAGAGAGTCGCAGGGAGAGGGAAAGAGCAGAGTGAAAGGGGATGTGGAGATACAACATTCTTGGCTCTGTTAAGCCATCCTTGGTTTGTAGCCGTGTTTCCAGGATTCGAACTGAGCAGGCATTTATTGTAACTTAGAGCTAGCATCCAAGATGGAGACACTCCTGTTTGACAGAAAAGACAGAACTTACTGTTGCCCACAGTGGGAAGGAAGCTTGGTCTATAAGAGGGAAAGAGGTTCCATATGAACCAGTCCCCTCGGTCACTTAGCCACCATCACCCTGTGAGGGAGAGGAGAATGAGAAGGGGTCTTCTAGTGCATAGGACCTAGGATCAAGCCTGGATCAGGAGGAAATGAGCTCTAGGAATGGACCTTTCAATTATTTCTTGGAAGGAATGGAAACATAGATATTTGATAGCCATAAATACATTACCTTAAACAAGCCATGTCTTTAAAAGGGAAAATTCATAGATATTCTAAAAGAGCATCTGATAGAACAAGTTTGTCAAAAATATGCCATGTCAGAACTGGAAAGAAACTTCAAGACCATCTAATAAAGACGGAACGCAACCACAGAGAAAAGCAACTTACCCAAGGTGAGACTGCAAGGTCATAACATAGCCCAGCCCTAAAACTTGAAACTTGAGCTTTTGGGTCCTCAGACCTAGATGCTTTCCACGACTGAGTGCTGAATTCATTTAAAGTATAACTTCAAACAACATGAAAGAAGGAAGGCTGTAGGATAGTCTTTATATATATTTTTACCTGTGTAGCACAACAGAGCTGCAGATACCAACATTTTTCTACTAAAAATAACAGGCTGGTCAGATTGCACGTGTGTGTGTGTGTGTGTGTGTGTATGTGTGTGAGAGAGAGAGAGAGAGAGACCAAGAAAGACCAAGATAGACCAAGACAGACCGAGAGAGACAGAAAGCTAGAGACAGAGACAGGCACAGACGGAGGTGGAGAATCAGGTAAAGAAAGTGGGGCAAGATGAAGAAGTACAACACCATGGTTGGGATGTTTAACATCAGTGAAGCCTTATCTTCTTTTATTGATGAAATCAGGAAGTGATGTCATCAGTCTTCAGTACTGGGGATTTCAGTCAGTGAAGCTGGTAGAGCAAGAAGAGGTAAAAATGAGGAAAGGAGTTATAGGTGCCTGAATTATGCTCCCCCCACCTTACTCCCATATTGGGACTATATATCAGTCTCACTCATATTCTCCCGTACTAGCTGTAATATTTGCTTTTAAAGAGAAGGCCAGGAAATAAAGTGTATTGAAGTGAAAAGTGTAGTGTAAGCATTGACTGACAGTGTTACAGCAAATTAATATTCGTGGTCTACGAAAAAGAGAATTTGACTAGAATATGGAATTTTTATTCCAGTTCCAGCCCTGAGGCAAGCCATTTAAACCCTCTAAGTCAGGTTTCCCAAAGGTAAAATGTAAATAAGAAAGTTAGCTCTTAATATTTATGACAGCGAAAAATGAGGAAAACCCCCAAAAGCCCAACAACAGAGAAATAAATTATATAATATTTATATGCTAGAATACTGTCAACATTAAAATTATAGTTTTGAAAATTGTTAGCAATATGATAGAAATTCACAATACAGTGTTTAGCGAAAAGTCATGACTGAAAAATTATATCTATTGAATTTTACCAATTTTGTTAAACATACTTACAGGCAGGTAAAATACTTTAAAGAAACACATCCAAATAATAGTTTTATTATCTCCAGGTGATAATTTGAGATGCTTTTACTTTTTTCTTTATATGGTATTTCCAGGATTTTTTGAATTGTGTTTAATGAACATTATACTAACTTTACTATCAGAAAAAATATTTTTAGTAGAAACAATATGCTTGCACCTAATTCATAAGAATGTTGTGAGGAAAATGGAAATAATATGTTTAAAAACTGTTTTGAGAAACACGAGCTAAATAATCCAAGTACCTATGTCAACGAAAAGTTTTGGTATATTTCCATGGACAGCTTTTGTCTTGTAACAAATGAATGTGCCAGGAGTAATCACCCATCATTAGAATAATGGAGTATGTCAGCCACTGCCACTTTAGGACTATTCCTGTATGCTCATCATGGGGTCCATGAGAAAGTCAAATCAATCTTAATCATCACATTAGCTTTCTGCAGTTATCAGAGGTGTGGCCAGCTCTTTGGGAAGGTTTTTGTGATTGAGGTAGGACCTCAGATAGGGGCAAGAAATGTGTAGACAAACCCCTTTTCACCGTGGCTTCAATTTCAGCCCCACTTCCTAGCAGGAAGGACCACTCTCTCATATCAGTTCCCCTGGAAGACACTGGTAAGATGGAAAGGGATAAAAACAGGTTCTTTGGAAATAAAGGCAAGCTGCAAGTAGGACCACAGATGGTGCTAGTATCAGAATTGACCTTGGGGTCCTGGGAAGGTAACATAAAGTAACATAAGCTGACTACCGCTATGATGGACTGCTGTGTCAAGTACTTGGCTATTCATGCTCTCATTTAATCCTCTAATAAGTAAAAAGTAAGTCATGTTAGTTTTCCTTCTCCTCTTCTATCTTCTTTTCTCTTTTGTTTACTGAAGACTGGGGATCAAAAAGGCAAAAAAAAAAAAAAAGCAAAAACCAAAAACATGTACTCAGGATCAAACAGTTAATAAATACTGTATTTGAAGGTTGAATTCAGGTTTTATGATTCTGAAATGTGTGCTTTTTACAGTAAAGTCTAATGAGTCCCAGAATTCCTTTAGATTTATACAAGGACAATTTTGAAAATACAAATTTCTAAGTCCCATTCCTAGAAATTGTGATTTTGTTGGGTCAGGAATGAGATAAGAGAATGTCTATTTTTAAATGCCTCATTGACTTCCTGGGCAAGGAGATCTGAGGATCGACGCTCAGTGCTACAACTTCCAAAGAGACCTGTTCTTGTGTGAGGGGCCTGAATCCTCCGCCTAGTGAGTGAGCAACATTTGGCGAGCTCTATGATAACTTTAATAAGATAGAAAAGAAGGAAACTTGGGTGGGGGGAGGGACGAGCTCTCCCACCCCCAAGGAGTTTGCTTCCATAATAAGAGAGAGTCATTAAACTGCTTCTAGGTGGGGCAGTCCTGTGAGGTACAGACCTTTTATTTGGCCATGGGGGTTCTGCAGGTGTGGGGCTAAAACAAGCCCTTGCTGACGGTCACAGACGAAAAGCTAAGGGGCCCGCAGCATTTTCCCTGTTGCTTTTTCTCTAGGCTTAAACCAACTTCTTTAAACAAATATTTAACATGTACGTTAGAAGCATTTCTTTGAAGTAGCATAAAATCATTGGCCTGGCTCATGCAACCCCCTATTTTGGTACTTCCTTCTCTCTTACAACATTTCCACATCCCTTTCACTATCCTTCTGGCTTTAAGATGTTTCCACCACCTGGAACACTCATCGGCCCTCTCTTCCTCCTCTTGCTCTTTATTTACCTGATTACCTATTAGTATTTCAGGTCTTAGCTTAAGCGTCTGTTTTCCAGGGAGACCTTCCCTACATGGAGGTTAGAGATTCTTAGTGTCCCGACACCTGTTCTCATCACATTCGTCGTTATTATGTCTGACTGTCCATTTCCCTCACACAGTGAGCTCTCTAAGAACAGGCTCTTTTTGTCTTATCTACCACTGTTTCCTTACAGCCAGTCCAGTGTTCATTAAATATGGATGAAGTGATGGAACAAATAGTGAGTCCTTGTTTAAAAAGATCAGAACTGGGACTGAACCTGTGATCTGTCCACAGGAGCATCAAAGTTGAGTCTTCCTCTCCAGAGCTCAGACCTGCCCAGATGATGGTGCCAGGATCTCAGGATGAGAGTCAGGAACATAAAATTCATCCACATGTGTGAATGTTTCCAATTATTTAACTTCTTCAGTCTCACAGAACTTTTCTGAGTAGCAAGATAGAGGTAACCACTCTGAAAATGAGACAAACATGAGTCACTTTAGTGCAGACACAGAAGAGTTTGGTCATCTTCAAAAGGCTGCGCTCGGGCTCAGGGGTGGCATTCTGGTTCCCGTTGTTCCCACCTCACACACAGTCGCAGAGGGGCCCTCATCAGCCGCCCACTCACCCCTGCCGTTATCCAGCTGATTAGCACACTTCCTGTGTTATTCCAAGGGCAAGGGGAGGAGGGGAAAGAATAAAGATGCAGTGTTGCTGGTGTAAGAATGTGGTAGATCTGTCAAAAACACTTTCCAGATTCCTCACTCTCTAGGGGATAATTTTTCTGCTGGTACACTGAGATCTCAGAATTAAATACCTGTACCGAAGCTGTCACTTCCAAGGTGACAGTGCTAGAAATCACCCTTGGCCTCTTAACATGAGGAGTGCTAACTAACAGCTGCCTTAAGGAAGCACCATGTGAATAACATTTTAGGACAAGCAGTCAAACAGGGATAAGAAAGAGAAAATGATCTCTTCCTTAGAAAAATGAGCTAAAGAATTAGATGTAGGATTGTAGATTTAGAAAATGTAAATGTTTGGGATATACCCTAAAGCACTATATTTTGCTAATCTGAAATTCAAACTTAACTGGATGTACTGTATTTTATCTGGCAACCCTCTTCTTTTCCCTCAGTTCTATTTATTCCACAGTGAAAAATACAATGTTTGTTGTGTATCAGTATTTATTTTTTAACATTATTCTTTAAGTGAGTGGAGTATTATCATTTATTTTCTTTAAAATTACATTTCCTTTCAAAATGGCCATTCTTTTTCACTCTTCATATAGGATATAATGATTTCATTTACCTTTTCAATTAGCTTTGGTCTTTCTTGGGACTTTCTCATTTTAACTTTAAATCAATAAGGACTTTTATCATAATGGTCTGTTAACAGTCAATACTATGTATTATTTGAACACAAATAAATCATCATTTCACACAGTGGAAAATCTTGGACATTGCTTTTCATTTATTCTGTCTGACTATTCATAGGACTGTTTTAATTTTACTTTTTATAAAATATTTCAAATATATACAACAATAGAGGAATATTATGAACCTCCCTGTGTTATCAGCCAGCTTTAGTAATTATCATTTTGTGGCCGAGTTTGTTTATCTGTCCCTACACCTGTTTTTCCTCCTCACAACCACTGTGAGTATTTTTAGAGCAAATCCCAGACACGAAATCATTTCATCAGTAAATCTTTCAATATGTTTTTCTACACAAAGATCCTTTAAAATATCCATAACACTGTAATTAACACTAAAAGCACACTAAACTTTAACAGTGCTTTTAATACTCTCAAATATATAATGAAGGTTCAAATTTCTCTAATTGTTTGCAAGTTTTACAGTTTTTATTTTTAAAAATCAGAAACTAAATAAGTTCCTTTTGTTAGCATTCGTCAGTGCCTCCTCATCTCTCTCCCTCCTTCCTTTTCTTTTCTTTGCCAACTATTTGTTAAAGAAAATTCGTGTCTAGTCGAGCCTCCTCCATTTTGGATATTTTTGGATGTATGTCCTCTGTGTCTGTAGTCTTATAAACTAGTATTTGGATCTAGAGATTTTTTTTTTCTGATTCATGTTAAAATGTTTTGCAAGAATATCTCATGAGTGATGGTGCACACTCTCCTCCAGAGGCACATAATAAACAAGTGTCTCTTTCTGTAATATTACATTGGTGGTCACTACCTAGGTCCATAATTTAATGAGAAATTGGAAAAATGATGTAATTCTTCTTATACCCTCCTCCCAGCTATACTTGAAGAGAACTTTCCCTCATCAACTATTCCTTTACCCTAAGGTGCATTTCATGTAGGAAAATACCGCAGATCAGTTCCCTGTAGAGCAGATGTGAGTCAGAGATGGTGCCTGAGATAGACAGGGGAGCAACAGAGGGACAGCACCGGTGAGGGGGAGGGAGGTTGGGACAAATGAACTGTGATGGAATCGTGAAGGACACTTGGCCCATTCCACTGGGAGCTTTGGAACTTGGGCCCTTCAAAGTTATATTGTGTCTTTGTGCTTTGCCCTTAGATATGACCTCAATAGCCTCTGATATCTTCTTACTTTCTTAATAAGAAAATGTCCAAGTACAGCTTGTGTAATTCCTGTCCCAGGCATATAAATCACCATATCTCCGAGGAATCCTGACTTCTTTAAGGAGCATATTATTTTTAGAGGCCACAAACTGATTGTGATGGGTGCTTGCTGCTACAGAGTTAGTTAGTGCTCAACCTTTCCAGTTGGGCTAGGAAACACTGTTCATACATTCCTAAAAAGGGAAATACAGCATGAGTTCTTCACCGGTGTTTAAAGCTCACTTTTAGGTTTATAATTGCTAAATTTTGCTTTCGTGTCAGTCTCTCTTCCTCCTTTAGAAATCCTGGTTCTTCAGACTTTGATATGATTTCTTACTTACTTTCTCTTCTAGTCTGAATAGTTCTTGAATAATCAAAGTAACAATAAGATAACTGAGAAAAGTTTAGGACTTTTGCAGGATTCTCCTCTACCCCAACATAGGCTATATATCGCTAGTGATGTACAATTAGATTACTGTCATTAAAGTAACTTGAAATATTGTTTTCTCTGCATGGTTAGTCAATAAACTTGATTTACAGTTAGGTTCATTTCTCTTGCTTTGTAATTGTTTGAGGGTTTCCTTCTTAATTTTTGATATTTTTGTTTTATTATTGTGTGAAATGTTTCCATGTTACAAAGACAAATCTAGAAACAAGGCATAGTTAGGGTTAGACAAGTCTAGATGCTATCCCTGTTCTTTTGTCCTTTTGCTTTCCCCTACAATAAGCATTTATTTATTTATGGTTTTCTGTTCCATTTGTTGTTGTTTTTAGTTAAATAAACACAAAAATATATTTTAATTTACTCTTCTTTTTAGATAAATAGAAATAATTTACTTGGCTTTTGTCCCCCACTTCGTACAACAGAGATTTCCCTAAAAATGTGTAAAGTCTCCATTCCTCTTTTCACCTACATGGTAATCACTGTGTGGCCACTCCTTTGAGTTAGGGAGTCAGTCAGTGAAAGTTGAGATTGTTTCCAATCTTTGCTATTACAAATAATGGCATGAATATCCTTGTGTATATATTAGCTTGTCATATCTTTAAGAATGCATATTTGGGATAGATTCAAGGAAATTATATTGCTGATTCAAGATATAAATGAATATGTATTTTTGCTTGATATTGTCAAATTTCCTTCCTTAGGGGCTGTAGCATTTTGTGTTCCAATCAACAGTATATATGAGTTTTCCCGTAACTTCTCCACAACATGTTGTCAAGTGTTTGGACTCTTTCCAAAAGCAAAATGAGAAATGGTATTCCATTGTAGTTTTATTGGCATTTGTTTTATAGTGAGTGAAGTTGAGCATCCTCTAAACAATTGAAAGTCATTTGAAGTTTATTTTCGGCAAACTATCTGCTCGTATTGATAATCATTTTTGTTATTCTTTTAACAGAATATTTGATTTATATTCTTTCAAAATATTTTTACAAGCTCTTTTTTTAATGATGACTTTATTAAACCAAAAATCTGCATACCACACAATTTATAAACTTAAAATATAAGATCCAGTAGACCCTAGTGCATTAACAGAGTTGGACACCCACAACCACACTCAAACTTAGGTCATTTTTTCCACCCCAAATCAAAACACTGTACCTACCAGTCATCACCTCCCAATCCCTCCCTGCCAAGTCTAGGTAACCACTGAGCTACCCTCTATCTTTGAAGATTTTCCTATTCTTGGAATTTACTTTTTTTTCCTTCCAAAATAGACCATGGTCACAACAATAAATACTTCAGCATATCTAAAGATGTAGAAATCCCGAAACATAAACTCTCACACTATTTTAGGGTGATACTAAAGACAAAGAACAGAAATGTACTTAGAATATAATTACATTTTTTTTCTCTTTTCTCTCTCTCCTCTTTCCTACTAAATTTTCATGTAAGGGAAGCCATATGATGTAAAACCTTGTATCTTTGATTTACTTCACTTAACATTATGGTCTCAAAGTGTATTCATTTTTCTACAGATGTCTTCAGTTTATCTTTCTACAGTAGAGTAGTGCTCCTTGTGTATAGGTACCAAATTTTCTTTATCCATTCATCTGTTAACAGGTATATAGGCTGATTCCAAGATTCAGCTATTATGAATTGTGCTGGTATAAACATGCATGCACACATATCACTGTAGTATGATGTTTTTAGCTCTTTAGGGGAATAGCTGGGTCAAATGGAATTTCTACTTTTAGTTTTTTGAGGAATCTCTGTTTGATTTCCATTGTGGTTGTATCAGTTTACACACCCACCAACACTGAAGAAGGGATCTTTTCTCCCCACAGCCTCACCAACATTTGTTATTGGTTGATTTTTTGGATGGTAGCCATTTTTTCTGGGGTGAGATGGAATCTTAACATTGTTTTAATTTGCATTTCTCTAATGGCCAGCAATGTCGAACATTTTTCCACGTATTTACTGCCCAATTGTATTGCTTCATCTGAGAAGTGTCTATTCATTTCAGATGCCCATTTTTAGGCTCTCTTTATATGTCAGAGATTTTAATGCTGTGTAAAATATTAACCCTCTATGATGCAAATTGTTGCCCATCCTGCAACATGTCCTTTATTTTGCTTATAGTATTTTTTTGACTATGCTTAAATTGGAAAATAAAAACAAACAAAATAAATACATTTTAAAAATTATATATCATGAATTTATTAAGCTTTTCTTGATTTGGGATTTTTTTTGGGTGGGTGCTGGGGAAAGAACTCAGGGCCTTGCACTTGCCAGGTAAGCACTCTAACCACTGAGCTAAATCTCCAACCACCTAAATCATACTTAAGAAAATATTTCCTTACTGCTTAGTTATATAGGAACTTATCTACATTTTCAACTGGTACATATATGTTTCACTTTTACATTGAAATCTTTTATCAGCTTAGGTTTTAGCTCTGTGTGAGAATTGCATACAGTTATTTTTTTTCTCATGTATTTATTCACTTATTTCACTAGATATTTTAATCCTGAAGACTCATCACTTTTCTTGAGCCAGAGAAATTTCCCTCTTTTTCCTCTCCTCTTCTTTCTTCTATTATTCCAACCTTCTCGTTGTTTCTGGGCAAAAAGATGTTGAAATTCCTAAATTCTTTCCCCCATTCCATTAGAGTTCAAATTCACCTCAGTTTCTTATGCTCCTTCTCCTCTTTCTCCTTGTTCTTCTCGGCTTTCTCCTTTATGGCGTAGAAAGTTTCCTTCATTCATCTTCCTGATTACCAGCGTAATCTAGCCCTGCCCATTTAATTTTCATGATTTTCAATTCACTTTTATTTTTAGTGCTAGTTTTTTTATACTCATTGAGTTATTAAATTTAAATTTCATATTTCTGATTTCCTGATGATCTATGCTATTTCTAATTACTCTTTTTTATAGCAGCTTGATCTTGTTTAATAGATTTATTGACTTATTGACTCTCTCTGATCATAATAGATTTGTTTTCATCTTTTTATTTTGAAATCAGTCTAGCCATAGAATGTTGCAAAGAAATGTACCTCCTCTGAGTCTCCTCCAATATTAACATCTTACATGTCACAGTACAATATTAAAATCAAGAAATTGACAACAGTACCTTCCATATAGCTCATTCAAATTTCAGCAGAAATGCATGCACTTATATGTAGTCACACATGAGTGTACGTGTAACTCTGCAATTTTATCATATGTGTATCCTTGCATTGCCACCACCGCATTAGAATTACAAAAACATTTTTTGTTGTGTGTTATTACCCTTTTACTTTTTGAAAGCTAAACTGATATCTTCAAAGTTTTGAGGTTTTCTTTTGGGACCAAAACAAGTAGCTATCTTTACGTATTCTGCTTCATAGAAGTGGGGAAAGAGGTCCGGATGAAATCAACTGCTCTGTTGTTCAAAATAAAAATTTTGAATTATTGGCCTTGATTCAGGGTTCCCAAATTGGGCCTTCTCCAGGGCTTCTTAGGAAAGGACTTTTCATACCATATTGTGACTTGGGGGTACACAGTTCCTTACTCCATTTTGTCTATTAGTCTTTTCTCATTTTTATCTCTAGTATTTCCTTCAACTTTCTGATACTGGGTATATTTTGTTTTCTAGCACAAAATGTATTAATAAGCATGAAATTTAGTGGCTTAGGGAAGAAATAGGAGCAGTGCTATCACTGGTTTGTCACTGAGACACAAATTCATCCTGTGTCATTGAAAATCACCATTAAAAATAAAAATCTGATTTCTTACATGAGCCAACAGGTTGTTTCCAATTGTTATATGATAAAATTCTTTAAGAAATAGATTTGGAAAAATAAAAGCTTGTTTTTGATATATTTCATTCATACATCTACCTGTTTTTAATTCTGCATTTACTTAGGAGCTACAGTGTGCCATGATCTCTGGTACTATGATATGTTGGTGGTGTTCTGGCTCAAATTCTGATTCTTAGCTGAATGTCTCTATCTGTTGTTGGCAGTAACAGTGGAGAAGTGTCTGCCCTAGGTGGGTTATTTTTTTTCCCCTTAACTCTTATTTCACTGCTGGTTATTTCTGAAGATCAGAGACTGCACATCTGACCTGCAAAGCTTAAATTATTATTTAATGTGTGTCAGAGAGCGTAGGACATGTAATCTTAATCTAACCTCACAGGGAGAGACAGGTTGTGGGATAAGTGGATGACATCAGATAAAGCTGACCTGTTGGTACTCAGAAATAGAGGTTTGGAACTAAGGAGAAAGTTCATGGAAATGTTGCATAGGTCAAAGGTTCACCAGCTATTTTCATTCCATCAAATGATGGAACAAATGCACATGTACTTAAGCCGAAGCCAGATGCCTTAAAAAAATTTCTTGGAAGAGTGAAGAGCTTAATGTAGAATATAGTTTAATGGCTTTTCTCTAGAATTTGGAAAGGTTTACATCTATATGGGCCATAGATTCTTATCCAGGGTGTGGGTTCAATAGCTAATAGCTTCTCCAAGTACTTTCCAGCCTCAGGAGTCAGTAATTTAGTGCACTTAAGTAGAGATCTCTCTGACATTCTGCACTGAATATCAGAATAAATAGGTAATAGCATATCTGTATAACGTGTTAACATGTCATTTAGGCTGCCTGAGGGCTTCAGTAAATTACTCTGCCATCTTTTTAAATGAATATACAAAACCTAAGCATCAGTGATAAGATGAGCCAGTACATTATTTTATTATGATTCCTTCCCTTTGGTGCTAAGAAATGAATTGCTCGAGAGAGGCGAGTGGGTACTGGCTTAATCATTTGTAATTAGGTAAGCCACCTGGCAAATGGGAACTTCTCATTTCCCTGGTTAAACCATCTTTTTTCCTATGAAGAAAAAAAGAATTTCGTAATGTGGGCAAGGGAGTAGTAACACCTGAATATAAAATGCCTGTGGGAATTAGGTGTGAGTGAGAATAAAACGATGGAATAAACTTGTGTTCGGTGTTCCTTATCATTCATTGTAGAAATAGTGCCAAGTGACAACTAATAATAACATTAACACAGTGCTTATTGTGGACTAGTCATTGTTCTAGATGGCTTTCCTAGTATTAATTTACTTGTACAACTATTTTGTGAGGGGGATACTGTTACTTTTTCTCAGGGATGAGGGAACTGGAATTTGAAGTTTCAGTGGTTCACTCATGGTCACAGAGAGTGCTAGGTACTGTGCCAAACTGTCCCTAATGAAATACTGATTTCCTGACTATATTTGAGTTTGTTCAATACTGTGTTTCTAAGGAAGACTTAATCAGTTTTTGAGAAAACATTGCATTCAGTCCGATTTCAAATTAGGAAGAATCTTTGGCTCAATTCCTTCAGTCTCTAAAAGTCCCTCAGAGGCCTTCCTCAGATAATTAGTCGTGAACAATATCAATTATATCTAAGTGGATAAATTTAATTACTACAGAGGACCAATTGATTTTTTTAATTATCATTGATTGCTCAGTGGTTATCTGCTCAGTGGTTATCTCAAGGTAAAGATTTGTACCTTCTGAATCTTTAATTTAGTTGGTTTATTAAGGAGTCCTAAGGCTGACAGCGAAGTCAAAGAAGTTTCTCAGTTTCCTTTTCTTCTTGATGACGTTAAACACTAGAAAAGCCTCTGACATTTGACACCAAAGACAACAATAAGAAAGCAACAATTAACATGGAATCCCATGTAGGTTTTTAAAAAAATTTTCTTTTTTTTTATTTTAGGGGGTTTAATGGAGGTGGTGATAGCCTAGTTTTTCTAATAATAGAGCTAGGACTTGCCATAGTTCTCTCCTTGGATACAGGATGCTAATATTGTCAATCTGTAAGTAAAATCCACAGCAAAGTCAGTTAAGATAATAAAGATGATTGGGAATTGAGGTGAGTTTAGAGAGACAAGATTTGGACCCTATTCTCCTTCCCTCAAAAATACTTAGATATGTCATTGAATTATTTGGTGTTTCAATTTTCTCATTTTTAAAAATGAGTGTAAACATATCTGCCTTACCTTCAGACTAAGTCTATGACGATGTATTAAAAATCATATACACACAAATTCAAAGATCATTAATATTGGGAGATAACCACGGCATTTGTATTATTTTGCTATTCAAATATAGTTGGACACTAATTATATGGGTACTATATTGCTTCATAAGAAATACTCCAAAACTTATTTTTTCCCATAAGCCTATACATCAGCAGGGCGGGTCCTCTGGCCTGTGGCATCCTCAGCTGTTCGGAGCTGGGCTTGCTGGGATCTGCCGGTGGGTCACTTGGGGCTAGCTGGGTGGCCCCAGCTAGGATGCTTGTCTCTCTCTCACATGGTCTTAGCAGCTAGCACAGAGTTGTTCTTATAGCAGAGGAAGAATAAGTGAGTGAATATGCATACATAACACCTCTTGAGACCTCAGTTGGGAACAGGCCCTCATCGTGTCAATTACGCTCTAGTCGCCTAAGCAAGCAGCCTGCCACGAGGGGTGGATGTGCCGGACAAGCAAATTCCACATCTTGATTGGAGGAACTATATCAGAGAAAAGTATACACCAGACACATCAGAGATATCAGACGTATCAGAGAAAAGTAATGTGAACTAGAGCCATTTTTGCTATCAGTCTACTTCTCGAGTCACTTTTTTAAAATGTATTTACTTTTTTTATTGGTATATGTTTATAGTACATAATGATTACATTCACTGTGGGGAGTTGGTACATAAACATGACCTTTTTTTTTCTCCTTTTGCCGTCCCTCCTTCCTACTCACTGCATCTCTTGGACCCTTCTCTTATACTTTTATTTAATTTAAACCTTAAGGTTTTTTCAAATATTGTTAACTATGCAGTGATTTTTGACATTTTAAATTTTGAAGCCACTGTGCTCTGTGTCTTTTTAAAAATCTGCACATATTCATGTCCATGGCTTGCTGCCTACGTATCAACCTGAAATAAATCATGTGAATAGATTTGCAGTTATTGTGACCGACTCTCCCAGAAAATCTTTTAGATGTGTTCATATTTATTTATTAATGCTTACTTGCTCTATTAGCATTTACACAGAGGACTAAAACAAGAAGAAAACGCAATCAGGTATTTGTTGGAATTCTGAGGGTCTAGGCTTCTGTGCTACAGGATTTTCTGTGGCTCTGCAGTGATAGCATTTGTCGTTACCAATCCCATCAGCACTCGGATTAAATGAAGAGTTGAGACAATGTCAATAGAAAAGCCAGGTCTTCAGTCCCACCCCAGAAAAAGAAGAGAGACGCTCTGGCTTTGTTTTATTTTGTTTGAGCCAAAATGAACCCGACTGGATGACTACGCTGATCACTTCCCCGACTCACAGCTGTGCTTAGATTTAGGCATTTGCTGTTATAATGCCAAACATCTGGATTTTTTTTCTCAACAGTGGCGATTATGCATATTTGTAGAAGAATGTTCCAATTTTGGCATGTAATTGGCATCTTTATATATGCTTTTTAACCAGATGCACCATATCACCGGGGCAATTTCAGATGTTTGGTCAAAAAGACCCAAACTAATTAGGTTTAATTCTAAAATCTGCAAACACAAACCATCTGTATTACTATACATAGGCACTTGGCAATTCCTGGAGATTTCAACATCCCTTTTCTCTGTGTTGGCATCATGTTCAGAAACATTTAAAATATATTGCCATAACATTTTCTAAATGACTGTATTATAATTTAATTTTATATTTGGCAAACATACCCTAGAATACTGTAGCTAATAGTGCAAGCTCATTTTATTTGCATAATACAGTTAACCACTTTCGTGTAGTACTTACCAAATGTGTCAGATTATTACGTTCTATTTAATGACTTAATGGATGACACGCATTGTTCTTAAATTCAATTATACCCTCTGAACCTCTAGAATTAAGGTCATGTCAGCATTTCTATTATGTAAGTGTCTGGGTTTAGCAGTTCTTAACTGAGCTATAAAAGTTGGCTTCCAAATCAAATTTTAGTCATAAAGGTCAGTGCCCGAAGGACCCAAATTTAGTATGTATAATTTTTGGTATGTCTCCTGCTTTCCAAAAAAGAAAAGAAACCCTCTCATAATCTTCACAAGGTAGATGAAAAGCTCTTTCATTTCCTGTTTGCTTTATAAGACTAGGTTTTTCTTCCTTGTGGAATTACAGTCATCTCAGGCAATCCGGGTTTTAATACACTCTCTACTAATTACTGATTTTATAAGTCCAACCTGTCACTTAGCTACTTTCTACTTCATCTGTAAAAATGGACTATTAATAGCACCTCACAGAGTTGTAGTGAGAATTAAAAGAGATGTTGTAACACATGTGTTTGTGGCTAACGCATACTAATTGCTCAGCAAGGGTCAGGCTTCATTATTATAAAAAGAAAGACATAAGATTTACCGGAAGCCCATTGAACATTAGCAAAATACTTGAAAAGAATATGCTACTGAGGTGGGATTTGGGATTTACTGAGAGGTATAGAAGAGGATATAAGAATCATCATTCTTACATAAATCCCTTTTTACTTCTGGAAATTAAAATTTGTTACTGCTTAAAAAGCAAGAAAAGAAATATATTTTTTACAGATTTGCTAAGGAAGAGAACAGGATTTCCTTGACATGGTTGTGTTGGGGGAGGTTACTCCCCTACAGTGGTAGAATATTACTATAAGCATTGGCTACGAAGCACTTCAGGCATCTCTATGTGGCTGCATAGTAATCACAAAAACACGGATGCTTTTTCCTGAGTACAGGAAAGAAGTCACTCCCTTACTGATTTGGGGGTTTTTTTTGATAAAGGGTCTGGCTGTGCAGGTGAGATTGTCCTCAAACTTGTGATCCTCCTGCCTCAGCCTCCCAAGAGCTGCTATTATAGGCTTTACCACACCCAGGCTTTACTGATTTTTTTTTTTTAAATTTGGTTTGGCACTGACATTGTGCCCCATGTGTTCTTTAATAACATGCAGGGAAATTTTCCTCTAAAAATTGGAAAGGGGTTGATCCAATGACAGGAAAATCTGTTTTCGTCTGTTCTCATAGCAGAATCACTGGTCCCTAAATTGTCATGACTTCCTGTTTCTGCAGGGAACATGTGACTGTATAAGGACCCCACAACAGGAGTACAGCACCGTGAGAGCCTCCACTTCTACACAGAGTCCCCAGCCCTGGTGATATGTTACACTGCAAAAGTATCTCAGAAAATGAATGAATGAGTTGTGTATCAAAAGGCCTTTGGAGATTTTAACTCATGTTTTTTTAGAAATTTTTATTTCAGTACATGTTGCCCAAATACTGCAAATTATAATTCCCAATTCAATTAATAGCTTTTAAAAACTCTATTTAAATTCTCTGGACTGTTCTATTTTGTCTGATTCAGGATGGATTTGGTGTGATTTTTTTCCTCTGACATAATACAGATGACAGTCATAAAAGTGCAATCTGTTGTTTTCACCCTGCCATTTTACAAATGGAACCCTGGTGCCGGAAGTCCTGCAGAGCTCATTTTTACAACTAAGTATTGAATATTTAAGTTATTCTGTTCATATCACTTCCTCTCCCTAGAGAAGAAAGTTCACAGCTTTTGATGGGCAAAGTGTAAAGCACGGAAAATGACATTGTTTAAAGCCCTTGGCGGGCAGACCCGTCAAAGTTAAAGAAACCTGGTGGCTTGGAGAAGATCCACAATAAAACCTTGTAAAAGAAAGTAAGGTCACCTAGAAGAACCATCTAAGTGTGACCTGTGATTTATTTGATTGAAATACTTTAAAAGGTTCAAAATAATCTGCAAAATTTACTAGCAAATAAGTAAGATAAGTACAGTCAGGGCTCTAGACACTAGATAACTCGGGCCCTGACTGACACAAAAAAGTTGGAGGAATATCAAGGTCCCTTTTCAAAATTCAGTTAATGTTTAAAAAAATGCAGTCTAGATGATTGGAACCTCAAATTGGTATGATTTCTGAGTAAATCTGGTTGACCAGCAATCATTACTATGAACTATGAAATGAAGACTACACTGTTCAGTGGTCTGTGCTACATCAGTACCAATAAAAGATTAACACCGGATGGTGATACAATGACTCAAAAATTCATTACTATCATTCTATAAATTCCCTTTAACCAAATTAAATGGAAGTGGCCAGCGTAGACAACAGGCAGTCATTTTTTTTCTTAAAATTCTACTGTAGGGATAGTTCACCGAGAAAGAATAATAGTTGATATGCACACAACAGAGTGAGAAAGCAGTGTCTCTAATCAAATAGATGTGCAGAAGCCTGGCCAGGTCACCATGAATAAGCATCCATGAGAGTGGCTTGCCCTGGAGCTGGGCATCTGGACACTACCAATAAAGTGGCAAATTAATCCAGGAGCTTAATAATTAAGCTCAATGTTTATTGATCAATAGGGAATTGTTATCAACCCACTCAGTAGCATGTACAGTGCAAGAGACAACTTTGCTAATTTAGAAAGAATATGAATTTTATGGGGGGTAATAAATGGACTATGCAACCTAAAAATGTTTTCAACTTCACAGAAAGAGCATCTTACACTGTGTAATTCTATACTATTAACTGAAGAAAAATAATCATAAAGTAAGGAATAAAGCAGCATATTTGCATTAACTTTCCATCTCATTCCTTCATCACACGCATCTCCAGAACTCTTTTTACCTTGCAAACCTGGAACTCTACATCCATTAAATGGCAAATCTCCAAAAGCAATTTTTCCTCCTAGCTTCTTTTTATTTTGAGGTAATTCAAAATTCAAATCCTGGTTCCACAATATCCTTATCACAAAATTCACTGTTGGCCACTTAAGAGAGATAATCTCAATCCTATCTGCTGCTTCCATTATTCTTGATCTTGGAGAGATAATCAAAAGATATGGTGAAGAAATACTAACATGAAGAATTTTCATAAGAGAAATTGGCAATCCAGTTTCATGTGAAAAGCCCTAATATTTTGTAAACTTTTAGACATAGTAATTCTTCTGGAAATGTACTCTCAGTAAATAAGTAGGGATACATACAAAGAATTATCTGATAATGGTTAAAATACAAGCAGATCTCAAATTCCCATCAATTGCTGATCAGTTTAGGTACATATGTATACAAACATATGTTTATAAAGTGAATCATATGTACTTGCTCAATATCTCTTTATGGAATTATAATTAAACTGTGTATGGTGGCATGCCCTTGTTGTTCCAGCTATTCCGGAGGCTGAGGGCTGAGGCAGGAGAATCTCCTTTGTTTTGTTTTTTGGTGATGGGGATGGAACTTAGGGCCTTGTGCTTGCAAGGCAAGCACTCTAGCCACTGAGCTAAATCCCCAGCTCCAGCAGGAGAATCTCTTGAGCCTTGGAGTTTGAGGCCAGTCTGGGCAACAAAGTGAGACATTATCTCTTAAAAAAAAAAAGAAGAAGAAGAAGTAAAAATAGTGGTTGTAGTTATGCTATAGTATTAAATTTAAAATTTTACAAATATAGGTATATATTGTTTTGATATTATTTAGTTAATAATCTGCCAACTAAGTAATTAAAATAACACAGGGATATATGTACACAGGGGTGATAGAAAGACACAATGAGTGTTTAACTTAAAATATTATTGCAGAAAAAGACACATTGTCAAGAATGATGGATAAGTGTTCAAAGTGGAGTATTTTGAAGTGCATTAATGGCAGTGTGTGTTTTGTTGTAATGGATTAAAAAAATTAAGCACTCACCATTTTGAGTGCCCCTCCTATATGTATATATGCCTGTGTATTTAGAAACGCCATGTGTGTGTGCGGGGGGCTTAGTAATATAGCAAAATGTTAACGGCAATCTCTGGATGGCAGAAATATTAGTGATTTTAATTTCTTCTCTGCAATGTTTTTATGTTTTGCAATATTTTCAGGGGCCGTATTTTACTTTTATAATCAGGCGCAAAGTGTAACATAGGCCACCTCTACAGCAAACCCAGCAATGAACTCTGAAGGACTTCAGCTATGAACACTTAAGTAATTGGAAATTGGGAGAACCATAAAAAGTAGTCACTGGAGGCCGCTCTTTGAATGAAAAACCCAAAGAGCTTGTTTCGAATCCTGTTAACTTTCTCATGACTCATATAATTAAAGGGAGTAAATCTGCAGGGCCACATGCCACTCACCCTTCAGACACACGTCACAGCTGTCTGCATGCTCACCATCTTCACCTTGCTCAATTCCCTTTTTCCTAAACCTAACCTATAAATGCCACAAACCCTCTGAGGGATTTCCCCAGGCTTCATTTTAGGCTCCACGAGAAAGGATGTAAAAGGGACTTTTCTTTTGTAAAATGATTCTATAATTCTGTCCAATATTCATCATTTTCAAGGCCAAGTAATCATATTTAATAGATCCTAAATTACATTCTGTCAGGCACGGATTCCCCGGATAACATTAACCAGAGCAGAGAACTGACAGTCAGCGGCCTGAAAGTAAGATATTGTTCCACGAAGGGCTCACACACATTCCCCTGCAGGCATTGACCCCACAAGGTCTGCAGGGGTGCAGGACCTGTGACTTCACCACAGTCCTCAGCCTTGCTTGAGTTACCCGCAAACCAGCCCCTGATTTCCTGTCCTAAAATCGCTTCTAAAATGTAATTGCTTGGCATATTTTTGACCCTTTCCTTGGCAGAAATTGCTGTTGTGAGTTTAGTTTTACAATACCACTCCAAGAAGACAGGTGGGTGGGTGAGATCTCACCTGTATGCACTGTCTCATGGTAGAAAAGCTTGAAAGAGAAAAGCTCGAATGACTGTTTTTGTTTTGTTTTGTTTTGTTTTGTTTTTTAACAAGGAAGGTTGTCAAGATGCCAACAATGGGTAAATGGGAAGGTTTTCCTTTGGAAAAAGAGGAACTCATGGGCCTTATTTTCACAAGGGAGAGAATTCCTATTGCTTCTTCTTTGCACACCTGTAATGGAGTGGAGCTTACTTTGTGGACTATACATCTCAAAGGTATTAAAGAATAAGAAAGGATTAAAAATACACATTTCCCCAAATTAAACAAAGTCTAAGGTTTTGATGCTTCAGTGATTAAAATAATTCAAGCACAAATCCTTCTTTTAAACTGAATCTTTATTTACAATCCAATTATTGAGCTTTTGCTATGTACCTAGCGCTCGTTGGTGTTTTGTATATACGGACCCATTTCATTCTTAGTCTGTAACCCACAGACATATTTATCCTGATGTTGGAGATACCCACAAGCCAGGATTTCCCTTCTCCTTTCTAAAATCTCAAGATGGCTCAGTTGCCAACAATTTGGGCCACACTCAACTTTTGGTGATCTGATTCAATACATCGAATTGGATATTATTATTCTAGAAAAAAAAATAATATCAACCCAATTAGTCCAAATATCAAGACATGAGAGTCATTAAATTCTTGCCTAAAGAAAAACTGTTAAAATATTGACGGGTAGAGGAAGATGGAGGGATAATGATGGACAATGTTTAACATTTTAGAGCAAGAAGTAGGAAGATGAACTGAAAATAGTAGAAGAAAAAATTATTTAACAATTACCAAGACACTTGTTTTATAATTTCAAGAGGTGAAAATACACAAAGGACCGATTCTGTCTGCTGCTTTCTGGTCAATTTTCTTACCTTTCTTTTTTCTTTTTAAAGTTCTTGGGTTTCTATCTTTGTTCTTTTTACCAATTCATTTTGTCTCCGATCTCTCCTTTCCCATTTGTATTGTACCGTTACTCTTTCTCTCTCTTAGTTCTTAACATTTTCCCTATCTAATCTCCGTATTTCTCTTTACATGTAATAAAATACAGGTGTGAAAACAGAAGGACGGAATTGGCTGGTTTCACGATCAT
This sequence comes from Hystrix cristata, assembly GCA_004026905.1. Lineage (NCBI taxonomy): Eukaryota > Metazoa > Chordata > Mammalia > Rodentia > Hystricidae > Hystrix > Hystrix cristata. The sequence goes on along the minus strand of PVJO010006575.1, from coordinate 4,727 downwards.
TTCTTTTATCTTTCATCATCATTAACTCCTCTTGCTAGTCTCTTTACTTCCTCCTTTCCAATAAATTACTTCCTTCTTTTCAATAAATCACCAAGGCTGAGATATAAGAGCACTTTGCCCTATTCTGATACACTATGGTGGTTTAATTTTCGTATCAGTCTAATCCAGATTGGCTTCTCATTAGCGGAGCTCAGCTGCTACCTCCCTGCCCGCTGAATCTGCCAAATGGAAAATCTGAGTAAAACTTGTATTGTCATTTATTCCCACCGTGCAAATATTAAGCAAGTTGGAATGTGGTGATTTCTTTAGATTTTTGAAATCATAACACAATTATTATAATAATAAAATTTTGCAATTTCCCTAAGAATGAATTTGCATGTTAAAGAGAATGTAATTTAAAATCCGACCATCAGAGAGCTCCGGTCAGTGCTGGTAACTCCTTGGATCTGAGCAAGTTAACATGCTATTTACCTTCTTCTGAGTATTATTATTTTAAAAACAGGATTGACACTCTTTCATCTTTTAAAAGGGGTTATTTCAAAATTAATTTCTCCGTTTTCCTTCTCCATTAAATACACAATAGTGGTTATCCATATTTGTGCTACATTTTTTATTTTTCAGAGAAATTATATGGCATTTCTTTAGTCCTCATTAAAACACAGCCACCTGCCAGGCACTATGTTAGTTATTTTGGTTCAGATGAAAACTTCGCTGGGGCTGGGGATTTAGCTCAGTGATTAGAGTGCTTACCTTGCAAGCACAAGGCCCTGAGTTAGATCCCGGCACCACCAAAAAAAAAAAAAAAAACTTCGCACAGCTCCTTTCTTGAGTGGCTGGTAGAGAAATTGCAGGAACACATACAATAATTCCAGGCATAATAATGTACCATGATTTTCCATAACTTTATATGTGTGTGGATAGATAGATTAAGCAGATGGATAGATAGATAGATAGATAGACAGATAAATAGATAGATGTCTAGATTTAGATATTTAGATACTGATTACCAAATTACTAATTCTACTGTTTTCTGATAGAATTAATCACAGTACATTTTAATTTCATATATTTGGATCAATTGGCAGTTCCCATTACATTGTGAGAATTTTGAAAAAGGTAGATAAAATCATATTGTCTCTGTCTTCCTACTATCAAACATGGCTTTGAACATCATAATGAATGAGTGAATGGATAAAATGTCAATATATTTAAATGAGAACTTCAGTAAACAGGATTTTTATGTGAGAGAAAAGAAATAAATTGCTTTTCAGTTAATAGAAATCTTGTCTTCATATTAATACGAAGTCAACATACACTAGATTGCCATATGAATTGTCAACTCTTTATGACGGTATAATTGTAACAGTCAAGGTCAGACTCCTAAGAAAGATCAAAATTATCACATTTACCTTCATTTTGAGGAGTGAGATCCTTTAGACTGCTCTCTCACCTGCCCTCTTCTTTTTCCTTTTCAAACACGACTAAAATTTATACTTCATTTAGGAACCTATTATTTTTCTATTCTTCTATCTTCACTTAGGTAAAGGGCTTCTTAAATATATATATGTTATTATGTTCGTTAGTTTCCTGTCTTTACAACAAATACCAGAGACAATCTATTTATAACGGGAAAGTTTTATTTTGGTTCACAGTCCATAGCTGTTCAGCCCATTGATTTTGGTCCTGTGTGAGGCAATACACAATGGTAGGGGGCACATGGAAGGGGAACTTGCTGACTTAATGGCAGCTGGGAAGCAAAAGGAGAAGAGGAGGGGCATGCTCCCAGTGAACTAAGAAGTCCCACTAAGCCTGACCTCCTAAATGTTCCAGCACTTCCCCATGGCCCCAAAGCTGGGGACTAACCTTTTACACATAAGTCTGTGGGGACACTTTCGAAAGTGTAGTGGTTGCATTTCTTTTCTATGTGTAGCTTTTTCAATCGCTTGTTCCTCTAGCTTCAGCTTTGTTGACCAACATCCTAACTATCTTTGATTGCCTATTTTGGAGGGCAAAAAATAAAAGAGCTATATGACATAAAGAGGAACTGAACTCAGAATCTTGTTTCTCATATTCAAACTGCATAGAAAATACCAGGTTAAATTCTTAACCTGGTATAATTTCTAAAATTATTTTACATTTAAATTAAATTTATTTTTAACTGATGCACAAAAGTATAATTTTACAAATGTATGGGGTGCCATGTGATGTTTTGATACATGTATACACTTGTGTGATGTTTGAATTAGGTTAAACATAAGTATCTCTTCAAACATTTATCAGCTCTCAGCTTCTAAAATTTAAAAAAATTCACTCCGTTCCTGTGCTTTCATGTATGTCACGTTTGGAGAAATGCTGGTGCATACTTAGGTTTACTCACAAAAACTCTGAAAAGAAAATGATAATGCTGTTTCCTTTTGTGAAGACTTTGCCTAAATACTTTTTTTTTTTAACTTTACAGCCTTTTTCTCCCAGGGAGGTGAGATGAAATTCTTTTAATGCTACTGGCAACACCTTTATTTATGACGTGTCACTTTAGATGCTGTGTGTTTCCTTTATTTCTATTCCTCCTCTGGTTTAGAAGCCAGACTCTCCATCTATGGCTTTCCTTGCTCAGGAATGAAGATCTAAAGTGAACCCTAGCTGTGGTGTTGATAAGGAACCCCTTTCCACCTCTTATTTGGTCCTCTTTTTTAGCTCCACTGGGATGAGTTTTAGACACGTTTCCCTTGTTTTCCAGGGGCTGGGTTTTCTGTGAGGAAACTGACATTTGTGGCTGACCTTGCTGGTTGCTGACCACGCACTTACAATGACCCTACCAATTCCTCCAGTGAAGGTCCCTCCAGACACTTGGTGTGTGCCTACCCAGAGAGACTCCTGCTCTTTCATCCTCAGGAGTCTGCACTGCATCTTCCTTGTCCTCTCTCCCTCGGTTGATGCTTGGTTTTATCCCCCCTTTCTACACTGGTGTTTCCTCTTAGAATAGTCACTCTCTAGCTATTATCATTGTTGTGGATCTAAATCTCACCACTTTCTGAAAGATGCAAGTTTTCCAAAATAGTTTTAACCTTCTTAATTTTTCTGGCCACCTGACTCAGTTCTGGTTCAGACAGCAAGAGACACCTAGATGTTCTCCTCTCTGGGAAAGACTGAGGGCTCTCTCTGAGCGAAGCAGCTTCTATGAGTCAGGGAAATGAAGATTCAGGTAACTGAATCCAAAATGACTGTATTCCAAAAATGCACAAAGCACACACACGCACACACACTATGCTTTTAGAGAATTTGAAAACAGGATCTTTTGCTTTTCGAAATGCGAAAGATTCTCTCCAGATGGGAAACTGCGATATCGCTGACTTTAGGGACAGATGCCTGTTGTGAGCTTCCGCAGCTCTGTGATTCAACATTTCTTCTGGAGATGTCAGAGGACTCCATATCTGCCAGCTCCAAAAGGAGCAGATCAATGTACTTTAATCTCTAGATTCAGGCTCTCAAACTAGTATGAAAAGGGCAGGCGGCAGTGAAAGCAAAGGGTGCCACTAGTTTTCATACATACTGTTCTTTAATTCTTTATCAAGTGCATTTTTAGATTTCTCTAAAGAGGGGACTTGGAGGTGATGCACTTTACATGTGACATGAGTGTCTTGTCACAGCTGTTCTAAAGGCGCTGTAACGGGACTGCCTGCTGCTTCTAAAGACATCTGTACTGTGAGGGAAACCTGAGCTGTGTGATCCCCTACTCCATGCTGGGACACTCATGCCGAGCCTCAGAAAGAGCACTATTAAACCCCAGAAGGAGATTAACACCAACTCTGACCCCACGCAGTTGACATGGTGAGAAGTGCTTTGCCACCTGCTCCTGCTCTCCCTCCCTTGGAGAGCTGAGAGCTTCGAAAGACTGCCTGCTGCTCACTAAGCAACACACAAGCTTCTCACACCATGAATTCATGGAGTTTTGCACTATGGCGAAGCAGCAGGCCTCCAAGGTGAATGGTATTTACACTCTCGCTTCATGGGGTTTGGTGTTTTTTCTCTCCTAATTAGGATGACTGTGTCACCTTGGTTTGCCTGGGACTTCACTGGTTTTAGCATTGGAAGTCTCAAGTGCTGGGAATCTCTCACTTGGCACCTGACTTAGAATCTTGAGACACTGTGAGATGGAGGAGAAAGTCCAGATTGTGGTGTGACACATCTGAGAGTTGGAACCCACTAGGAGTGAGGCTGAAGCACCACATCCTTTTCCATCTGGTCCCTGGGGATCTACAAGCCAGACCTATCGCTTTTGCCCCATAAAGCACTTGAGGTGGTAGTGAGCTGAGATCTAAGTGCACTACACAATAAAATAACGTGTATTAAAACTGTGATGATAAAGCACTCCACAAACAATTATTTTGATTACACTGGGTTTTCTTCATTGACAATCTCTGCTCCAGTCACGTATGGATCTCTTTTAAAAAGGGAATCCTGGTGCCATTCCGATCCCCCAACAGCAGGGAGCTTCTCAGTTCCATCCCGGGCACCCAAAAGCGGCGGCGGGGCCTCCTGACCGCGGGATTTTCCCACTCAGGTGAGAGCGGGTCGGCGCCGGGGACAAAAGACTGCAGCCTGGGTCCGCATGCCAGCAGGGTCTGAACCCATCAACATGCATAAAATGTAGGCCTCCTCTCTGGTGACACTATCTTCTGCTGTTTTCCCACCCACACTCTCTCTGGTTTTTTTTTTTTTTTTTTTTT
>PVJO010006574.1:0-88231 GCA_004026905.1 Hystrix cristata | reverse complement strand
TACTCCATTGTGTAGAAAAACCACATCTTTTTTAGCCATTCATCAGTTGTTGGGCATTTAGGTTGTTTCCAAGACTTAGCTATTACAAATTGTGCTGCTATGAACATGGTTGTGCATATATCACTGTGATATGATGATTTTAATTCTTCTGAGAAGATACCCAGCAGAGGAATAGCCGGGTCAAATGGAACCTCTAGTTGTAGTTTTCTGAGGAATCTCCACAATGGTTTCCACAGTGGTTGGACCAGTCTGCATTCCCACCAACAGTGCAGGAGGCCAGGATGTTTGACCCCGAGAACGTTTGTTTATTTTGAGACTGGGTTTTGCTATGTACTTCAGGCTGGTCTTGAACTCACTATGTAGTCTAGGCTGGCTTCAGACTCACAGTGATCCTCCTACCTCAGCCTCCCAAGTGCTGAGATTACAGGCATGCACAACCACGTCTGGTTTACAGGAGCATCTGTTGACTAATGGGCAGTTACCAGATTGGCCCGCCCCAGCGGAACAATGAAAAGTAAGCCTTTTTTTGTTGAGTGAGAAGCTTGGTTCTTCCATGCATCAATGCTGACCCCTCTTCAGCTGAAGCTACCCTCCTGCACTAAAGCTTTGTCTGTACAAAGTGAGCGTTCTTACAGTGTTTGGCTTGGTCTCATTTCTATTGTTTCTGAGCCAAAAGGTCTTGTCCTGTATCAGAATTACCTAATATCCTTTGGGTTTTCCTGAATTTTCCAGTTACCAGTGAATATGTGGTACTTTGACAGCCAAATTCTTCAAATGTTCTTGGAAAGAAGTTCTGTGGACTCACATACCCGTTCATCACTGGTGGACAAAGTCCTGGGCGATATGGGGGCAATGCCTGGAGCAGGCTTCTGTGGACCCACCTTCCTATGCCTGCAAACTCACCTTCTTCTGACAGCCACCAGAATCCCGGGTCTGCACAACTGGGCCTGGAGCCTCTCTCTCACAGGCCAAAGGGCCCCCGGATGATCCCTCTCACCTAGGAATCACTCACACATGTACATGCACACTGGCACTTCACATTAGGTGGGAAGAAGACCAAACAAAGTAAAGTTAATGTGCGGGAAACATCTGCTGCTGCCTTGATCTATGTGGCCATTTCTGTGAAGGGGACCCTGGTCTCCGGGTGCTCTGCTCCCTGCGCAGGATTCCTCTGAGGGGGTCTGAGCTCTCCAGCTCCTCTGCTCCTGTGTGCAGCACTTGTGGGCCTCTGGTTGTGCCAGCTGTCAAGTATAGGAGGTGTGCAGGGTAGAGGGGAGGTCATGTGGGGAGATTGAGGGGAACCATGTGCACAAGGGCCAGGCAGGTTGGTAGGGCCCTGAGGGTCTGAGCTCAGGACAGCTGGGCAGAGTGTCACCTCTTTCTCCTACCCGGTAGCCTACACTGGGCAGATGCCAGCCCCCGCCCACACTATGGGCGGGCCGGGAATGGTGGCCTGGGTGCCTGTGGTGCGGGCCCCCAGGAATAAGTCAGCATGTGGCTTGGGTTTGTTCTTTGAGTGAGTGAAGCCTTGGAAGAGGGGAGCGCTCAGCTCAGAAGCGAATTGCTCCCACAGCTGGCTGCACGGCCTCTTATTTTTCTTTAAATGGACTCTTACTTTTATACACAAAAGCTTTTTAAAATTTATAGACAAAAATGAAGCATTATAGAAAAAACTGTAAAAACTATTTCAAGTAATATGTGGAAAAAAAATTCAAGCTGGCTACCAGCACTGTCCATTTTTCAAGGGTTCGTTTTAGTGAAATAACACCCGTTGTTTTGAGGGACAATTGAACATTGGACTAATTGGAATTAGCTGAATGTTTCTGTTGGTCCCAACAGCCCTGTCTGTCTGGTTATGTGGGGAGGGATTCCTTGGGTTGTTCTAAGGAGGCTACAGAGCATCCAGGGGAACCAGAAAGCAGACTTGCGCATCACCCAGCCATGAATATAGAAGCCAGGGCCACTCAGCCGGAAGACGCCACAGTTTAGTCTTCTCCACCCATACACAACTCAGTCTCTTCAGTCCAGCTGCACACCAGGACCACTTTATGCCTGGCCGAAGTGAGCCAGCTGTCAGCGCTCATCACTCTTGTTTCCTGACATTCCCACATGATAAAGCATCAGAGCGGCATATGGAGAGACTGTGGTGACAACTCGGGCCCTTGCTTGGTAACAGCACACAGGGCTCCACCTCCCAGGTGAGAAATGGGAAAGTCATATCTCCGCTGACCTGCTGTCCGAACTGTTGTCAAGGTCTCTGAGGACTGATTTAATGAATAAAATATAAAGACTTAGAGTGAGCCCAAGGTGTGCAGGACTGAAGAGGATAAACAGCCCTCGGTATACCAAAGATGCTTTCTGGGTAATCCAATATGAAAAATACCTGCTTCAGCCACATCTTCTGGCAGGGAAGGCTGAAAAAATAGTGACTATAAAGTGAAATGAGGCATGTAGGTGAGCCAGATGAAATCCCACAGATGGGGGAGAGTCATCAGCTATTACGGTGAGAAAGGGACACAGCAGGTGGGAGACTATGAGTGATCAGCTCCAAAGAGGCCCTTTCCTTGAGGGAAAAGAAGCTGTAAAGAGGTGAGGTATGAAGCTTCAGTGTGGGGGTCCTATTTGCATGTTAGTGGTGGAGGCCTCTTTGTCCCCTTGGGGAGGCCATCGAAGCACGATAGTCTCAAGGAGACTTGCACACCATAGATGCTCAGTAAATGCTTATATTGTACTGCATTGTAAAAGCTGGTTCTTAAGTAACAGCCCCGGACCTTTGGATTCAGGCCACCCTGAACCCTGTGAGCTGCAGAGGGGGAGCTGGGCAAGGGGAGGTGCCTTTCTTAGAAGCCTTGCTGTCCTGGCTTCTGGGTATTGCCTCTTTCTGGGTATTGCTGGAGTTTATCAAACTCCAGCAGTTTGATAAACAGTCTCCACTTACAGAGCAGAGAAGCAGTGCATCTGGCCCAGCCTCAGACTGCAAGGTGACCTGTGCCACTCTCCAGCTGGTCCCTCACCTCCTCAGGTCTTGCTCTAAGGACAGGTAACTAGAGGGGTCTTGCCTGGTACCCCCATTGAAAACGGCCCCTACTTCCTCTTCTTACCTTCTGTATTAGTCAGTATTCTCTAGAGAAACAGATACAATGGTAGATATGTGAATATTTGAGAGCTTACAATTTGGCTTCCTCAGGCTTCTTACAAGTCAGGCGTGGAAGCGTGCAGAGGGTCCGTCTGCAACCTGGAGATCCGGAGGGCCCAGCCGAAGGTCTGGAGGTCCGAAGGATCCAGGTGAAGGTCTGGAGGGTCCAGATGAAGGTCTAGAGGTCCGAAGTATCCAGGTGAAGGTCTGGAGTTCCAAGGATCCAAGTGGAAGTCTGGAGCTTCTCCAAGGGAAGCGAAACCGATCCAAAGAAACTGGCCGGCCTAGATCCCTCTTCATTTCCCCTTTATACCATCTAGAGAATGGGCGGCCCTAGGGTGGATCTTCTACACCCTAGGGTATAGAATTGCTAAACCAATTCAGTTAAACTTCTCTTACAAGTTGACACAATCAATCAACCATCACACCTTCTAAGTATTCTCCTCATAATCACTCTATTCCTGCATTTAATCTTCCTTCTCCTCCCTTTCTAAGGCTCACCCCAGTTTCACACCCTGGTATCTGGGCTGGGGGCATGTCTGCAGCTGGACGCAGCCCTGCAGCAGTGTACGAAAGGATCCTGGCAGGTCCTCAGGGGCAAAGGTGGAGTTGACTTTTCCTCCTGGGGCTGGAAAGTTGCTGGAACCTTCAATTCCATTCTGCAGGTGCCTGAGGAACGTGGTAGATGTGCCAGGAAAGATCAAGAGGATTGGGGTGACCCTCCCAGTGTGTGGAGAGGAAGGAGGTGTCAAGAGGGGGCAGTGCATAATTCAGAACATCGAGGCCTTCAGTCTATGGGGTGAACCATACCGCCTCCCCGCCTCGCACTGCCCACGTATGCTCAGTATCTGCATAGCTGGTGGCCATGCATATTGCGGGGGCTCCATCCTCATCCTCTTACCCTGACTCAGGGGGAGGGGTGCAGCAATGGTCCTGGGAATCAGAGTCCTCCCTGAAACAAGACTGCCCTGAACCAGTCTGTAGCCTGTGTTACAGCAGGGCTGGTGGCCCCACAGTTGAGTCCTTTCTTGCCTAAACCTGGTCCCCGATTTGGGCTGCACTGAAGAGGAAAAAGCTGGCTGGGGCCCTGGACTGTGCCCCCTAAGTTACATCCAAGCCCCAGCTGGACCCTGAGTTGCCTTGCACAACAGGAAGTTCTGCGAGGAAACAGACAACAGGGCTGAGCAGACTCGGGGTTGATTTACACCATGACAAGGACTCTCTGAACCCAGATCTGACTCAGGACAAGTGAGCTTGCCCTCCCCCATGGTCTCCTTGCTTGTCAGCCCTTGCCCCCTGGGGACAATCCACAGAAGCATATATCCATCTGTACCAGGGGCCTGTCCTCTGCCTCTCTCCTTCCAAAATATTCCATTCTCGTCTTCCAGGAAAGAGAAATTGTTTTTGCCTATGGCATAAATAAAGCCAGGAACCAGGCCCAAGAGTAACAAGCATGTGCCAGCTCTCAGAACCCTGTGACGAATGTAGGAGAGGGTGTTGTGGCCCCTGCTTGGTTCACAGTGGGGGAGGGGCAGCCAGGGACAGGATGGCTGTGACAGGGAGCAGGAAGGAGGATCCAGATCTTCATTTTAGGTCATCAGGCTCTTCAAACAAATAAGAAAAGAAGTCATCTAAAAAACAAATCTTAAATATATTTGCTCAATTCACTCCAGGTCTTATGAAATAAAAATAAAAGACTGTTACTGCAGAAAGGGAACCCATATTCCACAATTCCCTTCTTAGAGGTCTAGCATTCATTTGTGCTTACCTGTCTCATACTTGCTCTTATACACTCACTGCACAGTTATGCATCTATAAATAAGCCAGATATGAACTGGTTTTGTGCTGTAGATTTTCTTTAAATGTTTTCTTACCATAATAAGATTCTGCAAATTCCTTATTTAAAAAATGGTGGCAAAAATACAGCGAAAATTCACCCTCTCAGCAATTGCCAAGTGTGCTGTACAGTGTTGTCCACCACAAGTCCCTGCAGTGCGGCAGAGCACGGGGCACTCCCGGTGCACAGGATGTACACATTCTTCCCGGAGACCCCACTTTCAATTCTTCTAGGTAGGATTCCTGGATCATATGGTAGTTTTATTTTCAATTTTTTGAAGAATATGTTTTCTATAGCAACTGCACCATTTACATTCCCAACAGTGTGCAAAACTTCCATTTTCTCCACATCCTCATCAATGCTTGCTGTTTTCCATTTTTCTTTTTATAGTGGCCATCCTGATAGCTGTGAGGTAGATTTCATTGTGGTTTTGATTTGCATTTTCCTATTGATTAGTGATGTTGAACATCTTTTCATGTGCTTGTTGGCCGTTTCTGTGTAATCTTTGGAGAACTGCCTATTTAAGTCTTTTTTTTAAAAATCAGGTTATTTATATACTTTTGTTATTGAGTTGTAGGAGTTCCTTATATATTCTGGATATTAGCTCTATATCAAAGATATGGTTTGTGAATATTTTCTGCCCTTGCATAGGTTGTCTTTTTACTCTGTGGATTGTTTCACAAAAGTTTTTCAGTTTGATGCAATCCCATTTGTCTATTTTTGCTTTTGTTGTCTGTGCTTTTGGTGTCATAGCCAAGAAATCCTTGCCAAATTCAATGTCATGGATGTTTTCCCTTATGTTTTCTTCTATGAGTTTTATATTTTCACCTCTTACATTTAGTTCTTTAATTCATTTTGAGTTAATTTATGTATATGGTGTATGCAATTTGTTTTTTCAAACTTATTTTGTGTTTGAGATTCAGCCATGTCAGTACTCTACACGTAGCTCTGGTTCAGCAGACAGTAACAGCTGCTGGTTGAATGAAGAGCCTGCAGCAAGACCAAGAGAGTCCCATTTAAAGATTTGGAATCAAGAATGAGGAGAAGGCATTGGCTTGAGATGGCAGAGGGGTGTCTGTGGTGCTGAATAGGAGCAGGGAGCTGGGCTGTGGAACTGGCAGGGGCAGGGGGGCCTGCTTAAGCTGCAGAAAGTGGCTAAGGACAAAGAAGAAACAGTTCTGTTGGCACAGAGAAAGGCTTTGGACACTCTTTGTACCAGGCCACAGCCCTGTAGCCTGACATTCTGAGTCCGGAGCTGAGCATCAACAAATTCTGCCTGGGGCATCAGTTCAGGATGGACAGGGACTGTGTCCTGTAGGATCTGGAGATTTGCCTTTGAGATACTCTGTGCCACAGGCTGCAACATTTAAAATGGTATTTAAGATGAGCTGTAGTTCCTCCTGTGGGACTGTGGTAGTCACCACATGGCCAAGTTTGAGTCCACAGCAGATGTGGCATGGCACTGAGGACCGGGCTGCACAGTGGCAATCAATGTATTGATCATTATTATAATCATTGTAACAGCCACCTAGTCAGTGCACAGAAGCAGGGAGGTGAGGGCTTACTAGCTAAAAAACACCGGAGAAGAAAACTGGAGCTGCGAGCTACCCTGCAGACCAAGATACTAGTGACTGCTGTGACTGGAGGGCCACGTTTGCTTGCTGTGGCTGAGGATAAGTCTCAGGAGGCTGATGCAAATGGGAGAGGATCATGTTCTGGACACTCTCTGGAGACCAGGCACCCAGTTTCCCAGTTTTTTCCAAAGCCAAGTCTGGGGACACTAGTCTTGAAAGAGCTTGCCACAGTCAGGCTGTTCACATCTATCCAGCTGTCACTCCCAGGTCCCCCTGCAACAATGCTGACACCCATTAAGGATGTTGCACCCAAAGGATGCACCCAAAGGATGTTGCACCCAAAGGATGCAATTTCTTTGATGAGGTTTGGTTTTTAAGGAAGATTTCTACTCTGCTGCTCAGCGGCTGGGGTCTGAGGATCCCTGAGGAGCATCAGCAAATAGGAGACCTCTCTTGGTCTTGTTGGGCAGAAGACGCTGCCGTTTGGCACCCTTCCTGACTTAGCGTGACATTTTGCCTCAACGAGTGTTAGGAACAGGCATGAAACATGTGAGGATTTGGGGCAAGCCAGGATTTTGGGGCTGAGGGTGGTGGCTCCATCCCACTAGCGCCATTTTTGGAACAACATAACACAGAACATGTGGGCTCTGCCTTTGAAAGCTGTCACTTGGTTGCAATCTGTGTATTCTACTACATAGTTTGACGTCTTGTTAGAATAGAAAGATTTCAAAATTAGCATCAACATTTGAGGAGAAATAAAATCTCTTCCATATGCTGCTGAGCTTGGGTGGCACCTAAAAGGCAGAGCTGAGCTGGGCACCTTCTGTGAGCAGCCCCCGCTGTGGCCTGTCCAGCTGCTCTTAGGCACTACCTCTGTGCTGACCTGATTTCTGCTTCACTGCCTCTCTCTGTGCTCACCCTACTGTCCTCAGAGCATCTGTCTGTCTCCTCAGCCTTGTTCTGGCCTCCCCTCACCTGCCCCCTGAGGACATTGATGACCAGAGCTGCCTCATCCTCCCAGCTCCTGGGCTCCTGTTTGTTGTCTTGACTCCACTGTCCTGAGCATCTCCAATGGGGCCTTCCCTCACCCTGAAGTTGAAAACAAAGCACACAGACCTGATGTCAAGGCTTCTGCAGAGCCCGGGGGTTGACACACCTCTTCCAGGCTCTGTCCCTGACTCCTTTGCTGGAATATACAGTATATTCACCTGCAGATGCAGAGACCTTGGTCTCCAGGCATATATGGTACACTGCTGGCCTGAAAAATCTTTGACCTTGACCTTTTTTTCTTAACCAAAAAATCTCCTGGGTCTCATCCATGTGTCTGACATTTTTCTTGTTTACAAAGCCTTGTAGTGTGCAGAATTCTTACATAGAGTCTTATTAAGTAGGACTTGCCAGCCTTCCGGAAGCCTCATTTGGCTGGGATGATCTATCTTGGAAAAGTGCTCGCCAGTCCTAAGTGGACAAAAATTCATTAAAATGTCTACCTCCTTCCATTTACCCTTTTGGGTTGTCAGATCATAAAAACTCTAAGCCCTGAGCTTTGACCTTTGGCTCTTTTTCTTTTTCTTTTTTCTTGGTACCTAGAGATGAAGAAAAATATAGTGAATTTAATATTGATAAAAGCTAACATATGATTTATGATACAGATTGAAGTAGAAAAATATTTTTCTTAATATTCACAGCAAATGACACCACATCAGCATACTAAAAAATGGGAGGCACTTGGGTTGGAGGTGGCTCCTCCCTGGTCCTTTGTCATGGACAGAGATGAATCTGTCACCTCAGCTAGCACCCTGGAACTTCAGGAGGTCTGAGGTCCCATGAAGGCCACTGGTCTAGGAAGGGGATGGGAACCGTGGAGGACAATTGAGTTCCACTCTTCCCCTGGGTTCCCAGGGGGTTGAGAGCAGCTAATCAGCAGAGTATCCCTCCCCAGGCCTTCCATTCTGTCTCCACCCGGGTCCCACACTACTTGGACTGCAGCGATGTGTGGACTGAGCCTCAGGCTGCTTCTTTCCTCCTGCCCTCCATGCTAGGAGAGTGGGAGGCTGTGACAGGTGGACCTCAGCATCTTTCACAGGACAGTCCAGAGGTGGGGTCCAGATGATGCTGGCTCTGCAGCCATCCTGAAGCCCAAGTTTATATTTTCTTCATGCTCTGCTGTCCCCTGGGCTTGTCACACCTGCTCCACAGCCCGTGGGAAATGGCCAGGGAGGGGAAGGCCAGCCACCAGCCTCCTTAAGTGGAGCCGAGGTGCTTGTCACTTCTGCTCGGGTCCCTTAGTGGACCTTCGGAAGACAGGAGAGCTGGTCTCCAGCTCATTCCCACCTGGTTCCACTGAAAGAAGAATGAGAGTGGGCACAGGAAATGGCTACAGCTGGCCATCGCTTCATGCTGGGTCAACTCCAGTCCTCCTGTTTCGTAGGAGTTCCAGGCCCAGCTTCAGTGTCTGAATTTGAGGACAGAGCCTCGCCCTATACATCCTACCCTGGCGGGCAGGGGGTGGGACACGTGGTTTTTGATTCTGTTCTGATGCTTAGCAGAGCTGCGACCATCCGTCCTGCTGCCTCTGAAACTGCCTTCCTGCACTCTGGACCTGGTCATCATCGTCAGGAAGGTCATTCCAGCAGGACCCAGGAGCCCTGCTCACCTCTCCATCTGTCCTATCTTAGCCCCTTCTGTCTTGGGCCTTGCCTCCTTACAGGATGGGGCGAGTATCAGAGGAATCCGGCAGGGGTGGTTGCTGAGGTGGTGGGACTCCAGCCCTCTGTCCCCTTTGTCTCCCTTGTCCTCACAGGAAGTCAGAACGTGGCTGTGGATGATTGGGGACATGAGGGTTGACCACTCCCCAGGAAAGTCCATGTGCACCTCAAGGGGCCAGGATGGTGTCACAGGACATGGGTCCGGAATTGCCTTCAAACCTCCTGGGATTGCAGCTTGAGCGCTCCATACAAGGGAGGCCAGTCAATGCTGCCCAATGTCACTCTTTTTTGACAGTGTCTCTAGTTTCATCTATTGTAAATCCCACTGGGTACACTGTGGGTAGGCGAAAGCACTGAGAGCTGCTGACCTAGGACAAAATCTTCAGTTTGCACCTGGCACAACTACAGAGAAGGTCATGGAGTCACAGCCATGCCCTGTCCTGCCCCACAGCCCTCTGCCTTCCCATCTATAGTGGCCTCCGCCCCAGAAGGGAATACACAGGATGAGCAGGCATTTTAGCACCTCGTGAACAACAGTGGTCATCCAAGGGTCTAGGGCATCAGCCTTGGTAGGAAAGGCTGGGCGGTGAGATCAAGAGCTCCTGCGCGGTCTTTGTGGGACACCCAGACTCCTTCCTCTGCTGTGGAATAGAGATGAGAGTTCTAGAAAGTCCCAAGTAAAAACCAACCAGTGAATCATCCTGGGTCCTGGGGCAATGGGGTGGTCTCAGGAACAGCAGTTAGTGGTCCCCATCCTGCTTCTCACAGTTCCCTCAGATTCTGTCTCAGCAGTTCTGGGAGCCTGAGACTCCAGGGGAGGATGCTGCTCACGGGCCTCAGAGAATTGCCTCATGTGCCAGCTTGGCTGGGCCTTGGATCCTGGATAGCTACCCCCAGGGATTCATGAGTTTCTGTGAAGGTGTTTTAGGTGAGACTGACATTTAAGTCAGTAGACTCTGGGTAGTGCAGATGACTCTCCATAATGCAGGAGGCTTCTCCAATCAGCTGAGGCCTTGAGGAAAAAAGGCTGGAGTTTACTGAAAAGGATTCGGAGGCAGATGGCCTCTGGATTTGGACTGTACCATCATCACTTCCCTGGGTAAGGACCCAGGGCTGCTGGCTTCCCTGCAAATTTCTAAGCCTTAGTCATATGATCCAATTCCTTGAATTCTCTCTCTCTCTCTCTCTCTCTCTCTCTCTCTCTCTCTCTGTGTGTGTGTGTGTGTGTGTTTGTGTCTTATGGTTTTTGTTCATATGGGTTCAAACTCCAGTCTTTCAACCTACTATGGGTTTTAGGACAAGCTATCATCCCAAATCTTTTCTTCCATCTCTGCTATGTGGAGATTATACATTTGGCACAGTGCCTGGCCCTTAGGAAACTCATAATAGATTAGAAAAGTGGCCTCCATCAGGCCCCAGTGATGATCACAACAGTGCCAGGAGAAACCACAGGAAATCCTGCCCTCTGGATCTTCAGGGTGATTTGTCTCCAGTGCTCCTTCACACAGTGAAAACCTCATCTTTCCTGAAAATCTCGAGGAAACGAGACTGAGGCCTTTCCCAGAAGTCCAGTGTCCTGAGGTTGAATCCCTTAGTTACACACAAGAGGGTCTCTGTGGCTCCGGCACCCTCCACTTTCATTGCCGGCAGGAAGGAGATCAGCAAGCGGTGGTTTCCATCAGAACATCTTCCTGTAGCTCTTCACTGGGACACAGCCAGCTTTTCCTTCCTGTTGTAATTGGCATTGATCTGTTTATTAGTCATGCAGTTCTCTGGAGAAAAGATCAGCAAACTGATTTCCTCTCTGAACAGCGGTGAGCAATGAGTACCACTCTGCTCTCCAACGCTCTCAAGACTGACAGGGAGTTCCTGGCCCCTTCGGGCCCTGGTTGGCAGGGATGTAGCTGGGTCTCAGAGGCTTCCACTGGTGCCATGAATGTTCTGCAGAACCAGGGAAAATGGGGTTTTACGTAGCTGGCTTAGAACTTGGGTTTGCAGAGCAACCTGACTGGTTTTCTTCAGTGTCATACTGTAGAGCACAGGGGCTGCAGATCCAATCAAGGCCAAATCTAGTCCCATCTGCTTTGTAAATAAAGTTTGCCTGGAGTGCTACCACAGTCAACAGACACCTGGACTTCAGCACCTGAGAACCACACCCTAAGTGCCCAGAACCACCAGGATGGGCCATGTTCACAAAGGTCAAGCTTGATGTGAGCAGGAAGGAGCCTGTGTGTGTGTTTGGGTGTGTGTGTGTGTACACTACATGTGCAACACAAAGGGCAGCGGGGTGTGTAAAGTGCTGCAGGCCAGGGGATCAATCACTTTCACTTCTGTGTTCTGATCCCTGGGCTCTGTGGAGTGATGGAGGAAGGTTTTATTGGCTGTTTTTGTTGATTTTCAAAGGGTCTCAGTGCGTGGAGGAAAGATGAACTGAAAGGTGGAGGGTGTGCTGGCTAGGACCAGCCCTACAGCTACTAGACAGAACAAGAAGGGAACCAGCATGTCCAGACCAGAAGTGGAGCCAGCCTGCTGCCCAGCCTGCTGACCAGCCTCCCTGACTGCAGCATGACCCGCAGGTGTCACTAAGGCTGATCCCTGGCTGCTCCACCCCCAGGGGTCTCTGCTTCTCCCCACTGAAACTCTCCACAGGCCTAAGACCATGTGCTTACTTACTGCTAAGCCCCGGCCCCCGGCACATGGGCACCCAATAGATGCTCACAGAGTGGAGCAATTAACTTCCAGTTATACCTGCTGCCTGAGGTTTGGGGAAGAAAGTTCAGTCATAGAAGTAGGTTTTTCAAGAGTTATAAAGGCAAATGCTGAATTGTTATTGTGAAGTAAGGGTGACACAGTGGCACTTGGTGTCTGTTTCCTGGTAGCCACTTGGGCAGTTTATTGAACACTGGATATGGAAAAAAGAAGTGTTCTCTGTAGATAAGCCTAGAAGTGGTGCCAGACATCACACTGGATCCTATAAACTTTTCATCCCTGCACAGGGTTCATGAAAGAGGCCTAAAAGACACGAAGAGTTCTGATATCCCTTTCTAGGCCCAGGTCTAGTTCAAATGTAGTCTAGGAAAAGGCCCACTGGAAAGTCATCTTCCTACAGAACTTCATTCCCAGTGAGTAGTTTGGCCTCATCTAAAACACAGGCTGAACTATGCAGGGCCTGGACAAGGACTTCTCAGGACATCTCCCAGCAGACATGAGCCTGGACTTCACAGAAATGAACTTCAGCTTATAGAATCTCCTAGGCGTTTGGTGATGGCCTGGATCAGATGCCTCTGGAGACTTGATCATTCCCCTGGCTCCTTCCTGCCCTGAGGTATGTCTCAGAGAGGACTGAGATGGGCTCTGCTGCTGAGCTGGGGGATGTGGCACACCCTCCTGAGGCATGAGCATGGACCACTGCTAATGCAGTTTCTCTGGGTCAGGGCTCCATTTAGAAGATGTGCTCACTGGCCATAGTGGCCACTGGTGACTGGAGATCACCAAGGGTCATGGGCACTACATGTATGCTGCATCTATCTCTGGAAACCCTGAGAGCATCCATCATACCCACACAAAGGTGAACAGACTGAGGCTCAGATAGGGCAAGTGATTTAACCCAGTCCATGCACTTATTAATGGTAGGACCAGGATTTGAGTCCTAATCCCAGCCTTGAAAACTGGACCACTCTTACCAACCATCTGTCCCTTGGTTTTGGGTCCAACTACAGCTTGCCTTTTGGGTGTGGATGGGCACGGTATAGGCAGTGGCTCCCCAAGCATTTGCCATGAGAGGGCAGGAGTAGCCACTGTCCTAGACAGCCCCAGTAGGATTGGGGAGCAGATTTCAAGGCCGGCTGGGAGTCTGCAGAGCCCTGAGCTGGGGTTGATGCTTCTGAAGCATCATGGAGGCAGCAGCTCCATTTCTCCCCCTAGGAATACAGGTTAACATAACACATGTACCAACATGTGTTGGTATTCACGGACTCCTTGCCCTGCATGAGGTACCAGGCTTGGCCTGGGGTGCCCCTAGTCTGAAACAGTCCAAACTCAAAACTTAACGGACTACACAAAGCTCTGGGATTTGGACTGGAGGGCCCAGCCTGTGTTACTGCATCAGACATGAGTTTCCTCATTCTGTTTGCTGATTCTTCCTGCTCTGCTTTTTCAGTGTTATCTTCAAAGCTCCATTTTCATGCCCGCTTCTTTCTCTAACTTCACTTCTCTCTGTCCAGAACTTCAGTTTGACCTTCCCACAGCCACTCAGCATGGACAGACTCTTAAAGCTCCCATTTCCAAAACCAAATACTGGCTCTTTCTCCCCAAATCAAGGTCTTCTGCTTTTTGTGCCACAGAGGTGGTCCTGTCCCGTTGTGTCTGGTCAGAGCAGTTTGCACCTGTCCTGGTCCGGCTTCTTTGTGATTAACAACTTCTTAAGCAGTTGCCTGTCTCCTGAGGGCACAAACACCCTGAGAACAGAATCCATTGGTGATTGTATACACTCATCTACAGGGTGAGGTCTAAACTCACACAGCTTTCCAAGTTCTCTGAGGTCTGACCCAACTTGTCACTGCTTTGTTTTTTAAAATTAACTAATTAATTAATTTTTTATTTACCAAGAACATGTATTGGTACATTGTATACATAGTGATCACATTCATCGTAGTTAATTTGTACTTATACACGATACATCTTGGTTCCCCCCTTCTTCCCCACCCCTCCCTTCCATTCCTCCTCCCTTCCCTATTTACAGTAGCTTTATTTACATTTCCCCTTTTTCCCTTTCTTTCTTTTCTCCCTCTTCCCTTTCTAATTCTCCTCCCTATTGAATATTATCTTTCTTTTACTTAGTATCTGTTATACTTTTTTGTCCTTATTTACACTTATGGTTTCTCATATCAGAGAAACAATTCGATATATACGCATGTGTGTCTGATTTATTTCACTTAAGAGAATGTTCTCAAGGTACATTCATTTACCTATAAATATCTCAAGTTTATCCTTTTTTATGGCAGAGCAATACTCCATTGTATAGAAAAACTACAACTTCTTTAGCCATTCATTAATTGTTGGGCATTTCGGTTGTTTCCAAGACTTAGCTATTACAAACTGTGTTGCTATAAACATAGTTATACATATATCACTGTGGTACAATGTTTTTAATTGTTCTGGGAAGATACCAAGCAGAGGAATAGCTGGGTCAAATGGAACCTCTAGTTGTAGTTTTTTTTAGGACTCTCCACACTGATTTCCACAATGGCTGGACCAGCCTACATTCCCACCAACAGTGGAGGAGGATTCCTTTTTCCTCACAGCCCTGTCAACATTTGTTATTGGTTGATTTCTTGATAATAGCCGTTCTTTCTGGAGTGAGATGAAATCTTAGCGTTGTTTTAATTTGCATCTCTCGAATGACCAGTGATGTTGAACACTTTTTCATATATTTGTCTGCCATTTGTGTTTCTTCATCTGAGAGGTGTCTATTCATTTCAAATGCCCATTTTCGGATTGGGTCTCTAAATTTGTGGGGTCTGATTTTTTTTGAGTTCTTTATATATTCTAGATGTTAGACCTTTGTCTGAGGAATGATTGGCAAAAATTTTTTCCCACTCTGTGGGTTTTTGTGCCACTCTATTGGTGATTGCTTTTGCTGTGCAAAAGCTTTTTAATAGGATGTGATCCCAAGCACTGATCCTTTGTGTTGTTTCCCATGCAGTCTGAGTTTTGTTCATAAATTTTTTTCCTACCCCTATGTCTTCAAGAGTTCTTATTCTATCTTCCAGAAGATTTAAAGTTTCTGTTTTAATGTTTAGGTCTCTGATCCACTTCGATGTCACCGCTTTGTTGAGGCACCTGATACCTTCCCGTGGGGCTACCATCTGCTTGGACAGCAACTGGCATGCACGTGTAGTGAGAACACCCGTCACTCTGAAATGCTACAAAATGCTGGTGCCCAGCCTTGCCTGCTGGCTCCCAGGAGCCCTCTCTGAGCCTCCCCTCCTTGGGCATAGAGTACTCTGCTGCCCCCTTTACCACATGGTCTTCCCACTTTCTCCAACCTTTTCTCCTCTATCATGTGCCTCCCACTTTCCAAACTCTCCTATGCAACAAAGGAAGAGAGAAAAGAAATGGAAGGAATAGAGGGAAAGCAAATCCTAGAAGCCTGTTTTTGCAGAGGTGATGGGGGCTGTGTGCTCCAAGCTCCTGTGTCAGAGGTTATCCCAGGGTGGGATTTTTACATTTTTTCCTTTTCATCTTAATGTACTGCAGGCTCAGCCTTCTCATCTGTTTCTGCAAATCCCTCTCTTCCATTTTGCTCCCAAAGGCTCATTTGGGAATGAATGGTTTTGAGATAATTCCCAAGATGGTTCAAATTAACTTTTTTTTGCTTCAGGATTTAAGGCTTATGTTTTCTGGTGAAGACCCTGGTTCAAAACGGACATTTCAAGGGGTTGGGAATTTAGCTCAGTGGTAGAGTGCCTGCCTAGCAAGTGCAAGGCCCTGAGTTTGATCCCCAGCACTCAAAAACAAAAACAGCAGCAACAACAACAAAAAACCCTGATATTTCAGAATACACATCTGAGCTGTGGTCTCAGGCTACAGAGATCACACATGTTTGTCCTGGCTTCCCCACCTGACCTGTTTGGGGCTCAAGGGCACAGATTAGAGGGAAAGCAGCAGCTGAGTCCTGCACCTTTGTCAAAGGTTTGGTCAGCTGGCCTTGGGGTTCAGAATCCTGCAATGTCCCCTGTCCTGCATAGGTCGTGGTGTGCAACTCTATAGTCTTTGAGGTTGGTTTGGTTCCTCTGTTCACCAGGATAGTGGTGGCTGCTGGTTATGAGATAGTTCGGAGATGGCCAGACCTTGCCCTTTTCCGGGGAAAGCCAGAAGGGGGCGTGCTTTGATTGACAGCTACAGCTGTGCTGTTTTGGACACTCCACACAGGCTCCAGGAGGCATCTACCCTGACCACAACTGGCAGAATTAACAGTATTATGCCTACATACATAACAAGTAGCAAGTACAGGTGCAGTGTATTAAAAACATGTGTAGGAATGAAACAAGAAGTTTAGCTGATTCTTCTTTTTTTGTTTCTCAGATTCTCATGACCACTGAGCCTTTTCTGTGTCTCTTTCCTTTGGATACACCACCCAGTGAGTGTTCAGAGTGCACGGCGGGAAATGCTGACTGAAAGGCTTGGTCTCTGCTGGTGGAGTTTAAGGGACAGCCCAGCAGATGGAGGTGGTCTCTCTGGCTCGATTCTCTCTGGTACAGGACTTGGTTTCTCGTGCAGTTTTTTTGGAGTTACTGAATGAGGTGCATAGTTCAGAGCAATGAGAACGCTCTACTGAATTTTGTTTCTTTCTCCACAGAACCTAACAGGAGAACTCGGGATGGGGTCATTGGTTCTTGCTCTCCATTGAGCTTCCTTTCTGCTCTTGAGGCAGTGACAGTCAAATCTTACTTTCACTTAAATAATCTGGAATTCTGTAATCCACACAGGGCCCAGGTGGACATTCCTGGCCCTTGGCAACCCTCATGCTAGAGACTCAATGTGGACGTGAAGAGCCCAGACATGGCGCAAGTGGCTTCAACTGCTAGTTATACCTGGGGGTCTCCCAGCAAGGTCAGCCTTGGCCTCAGCTTACCATCTGTAAGGTGGAAAGGCAGTAGAAATAGAAACTTTACAGAGGTGTAAGGACTCACCAAGAGCACAGAGATAAACAGACTTTGTGAACCATGAAGCTGTGCAAATAAAAGTAGCCATTGCTTATTGACAGTGGATATTTAGGGTACAAACAGATTGGGAGAAACATGATATTTAGTGTAATATTTTATTTTTAATTAAAAAACTCTGTTTTTGTTTTTTGAGTCAGAGTCTTACTATATAGTCCAGGCTGGCCTTGAACTCATGGCAGTCCTCCTGTCTCAGCCTCCTGGTTGCTGGAATTACAGATGTGTACACCACCACACCCAGCATTAGGGTAACATTTTAAAGCTCTCCAAGTTCTCTGTCCTCTTACAATTGGTGCACTAATTGCTAACACCAATTTATTATCACCAACTTCTCGGTTCCCTCTGAAATTACTCACTAATAGCACCAAGCTGTATTTTAGTTACATAGCCATGTTTTTCCTCTGCTGGGAGGACTGGGGAAGTCAGGATGTGTGTGCTCATTATAAATGGAGGCAGAAGTACAGAATGAACAGGTGATTTCATTCAAGATGTTAACCGTTTCAAGATGGCAAGAGTGGAGATCAAGCCAGTGTGGACTCCTCTGTGCTCCGGGTCTGGGGACAGCACTGGCCCTGGGGAAAGTGCCTGATGCCTACAGCCACTGACTGAGGACAGAGAGGTGAGGAGTGCCCTAAGGAGCAAGAAGAGAGCTTGTGAGTTTAGATCCTGTGATAGAGGGAAGGCAGAAAGAGACGGACCCCTACAGCAAGGTTGTTCTAGACATGCGCTCTGTGCGAGCCCCTCAGCCAGGCCCTTGAGAGGAAGGCAGGCCACTGGATAAGGAAGATGGAGTAAAGAGGTAAAAAGGGCCTGTGGGGTTCCTCAAAGGGGGAGTGAATTGTTGTGGGGAAGAAGGGCAATGTCCTGGGGCTGCAAGCTCACTCCAAAGCCCACAAGCTCCCCCAGAGCCTGGACAGGACTTGAACAGAAGCCCTCTGGAAGCATGCTCAGGTCTAGCAAACCCTCAGGAACCATCCAGGTCCTTTGTGTCCAGGGTCACCTCCTGGAGACCTTGCAGAGAATCCTGAAAATTGAATAGTGATGAACTTCTGGAGAGGACAGGTTTGTTTCTTTTGGCTTTATTTAGTGTTTATAAGGAGGGCTTACTTCCCTACAAATCACTCACTGCCACTTTAAAAGACTAATTTTGTTTTAAAAAGCGTGTTTTCTGGATGGAGTACACAGAGATGAAAGGCAGGAGATACTCTTCTGGGAAGACATCTTATAGATGCCAGGGATGCTGCCTCTCTGCACTCCGAAAGGAAAGGAAAGGCCACCTTGGTGGAGTGAAACTAGGTTGGGCCGTAGGAGTCACCCTCGGCAGGGAGGCCATGTCACAGTCTCACCCTCCTGTCCACCTCCTACAGCTATTGTCTCTCAGCTCTCTGGACTCAGGCCTCCCTCCTTTCTATTGGCATCTCTGTCTACATAGCTACACATTATCTACATCCTACTTAAGGGAAACAGGAAAAGGGAGTCAGGGGTTCATGTGGAAAAGTCCTCGATGCTTTCATCTTGGTGCATAAGAACAGAAAGAGTTTTGTGTAAGACTCTGGGAGAATGCAGAAGGATTCCCAAGAACTGGGCTGAGAAAAGTTTGCAAAGGAATCATAAACGCACCGACAGCAGTCGCACCGTGAGCACTTTGTGATGAGCAGGAAGATACTGCTGTTGGAGGCACGAAGGAGGACAGTTTTAAAAGCTTTTTGATACCTTTCACGTAAGATTAAATCTGGGAAGACAACTTTCAGGAGACACAGGCAATGAGAATGAGGAGTAGAAATATCAATGGAATCTTAAAGAAATGACATTGTTCAGAGGATGCTCCCAAGTGCTTAACTGATCCTTGATGCCGATCTAGGATTAGGATCCAGTGCTCCCGTCTCACGAGCCTCTGTGCTGTCTTCAGCTTGTAGCGGTGTTTCTGTTGCAGGTCACAAAACTGGCAGGTTCCTGCAGCCTTTACCTCCCTGAGTGCTCCTTCCAGGTGGGTGTGGGGTCCATGAGGCCACCCCCAGTTGTCTTTTTTGGGGGTGCTGGGGAGTGAACTCAGGACCTTGCACTTGCTAGGCAAGCACTCTACCACTAAGCTAAATTCCCAACCCCCCAATTGCCTTTTTACAAATAGAGAAGAATTAAGTGTCAGTCTGTTCAGGGCGCTATGAAAAACATCACAGACCTGGAGGCTCAGAATCAACAGACATTTATTGCTTAGGATTTGGGAGGCTACAAATCCAGGGTGGAGTTGAGGGAGGCCTGGTGTCTATGGAGGGCCACTTTCTGTTCTGATAGTGCCATCTTGCTCTGTCATCCTTCAGTAGAAGGGAGGAGGGAACTTTCTAGGGTCTCTTATGAGGACACTGATCACATATGGCATAATCCTCTCCTAAGGCCATCACATTGGGGCTCAGGCTCCAACTGCAGCAGTGCCATTGTCCTGGTTAGTAATCGAGGAGGAGGCTGAGACCAGCTCTGTGCCCCATCTCTCAGCTGCAGGTACATGCACCAAGGGACTGTTGCAGAACTCTGGGAGCTCTGAACATAGTCTGATGAGCCTGGTGCTGTGATCCTCTCATGGCACAGAGGAGAGAACATGAGCCTCCAGTTCCCAAGAAGCAACCCCTCCGCATGATGCTGACATAGTCCAAAACAGAGGCTCTGGGGGACAAGGAACAGACTCCAAGGACAAGCAGGCGCCCTTCCCAGCCCAGCCTGAGGACATGTCCACACAGATCATGCTGCTCCTCTCTCTCATGTGTCGACCCAGGAGTGAGATGCACCTGGGCACCGTTGGCCGGCCAGGCGGTATACAGGAATTCTTGGCGTAGTTGCTTCGACCAATAGGAGCCACAAATCCCAATACCCGTTCTTGGGTCCTAAACATTCGTAATAACACAGTGACATCTGAGTCACCTAAACATAAGGAGACCCCAGTTTATGTTGCATAACAGAGATGTTCCTCTGCTCTAGAATCTGCCAAGTAGAGTATGTTCAAACTTTTCATCTTAAAAAATTGCCTCTGGACTAAAATCCAAAATGCAAGAATCCAATTCACAAAGGTTATTTTTTTTTTTCAGAATTGAGGATTGAACCCAGAGTCTTTGGATTGAGGACCCCCACAACTTTTATATTTTGAGACCGAGTCTCACTAAGTCACTAAGCTGCCCAGGCTGGGCTTAAATTTGTGATCCTCTTGCCTCAACCTCCCAGAGTGCTGGGATTACAGGTATGTGCCACCACACCAAACTAGAGCACATTTTTAAAAGTTCACGATCCTAGGAACACCCCAGATTGTAGGAAGGGTAGAAGTTTTTATGGTAGGAAAATATATCTATGAACAGAATGTATTTTTGGCCAAGTTTCCACCAAAATACTTTGAGCAACTATCTGTCTGAAACTTCTGAAACCCTCTTGATTTTGTCATGAAATTAATTTATATATATATTTCAGGACATCACCAAAGACTTCAAAATTTGGTCAGTTGCTGCTCAAAAGCAAGGTGACAACTATAAGTTGCCCTTCATCCTTGTCAATCTCTTGTTGTTGGTAAGAGAATGTCCCCAGGGTCGCAGGGCTCACTGCACCCTACAAAAGCCTCGTCTTTCTCAGCCTCCCTTTAAATTTTTTTTTTCTTCATTTTTTTGGTACTGGGGATTGAGCCCAGCTACATCCTCAGCCCTATTTGATTTTTAACTTTGAGATATATTCTCCCTCATTCACTAAGTTGCCCAGGCTGTGCTCAAATTTAAATCCTTCTGCCTCAGCCTCCCAGAGTACTGGCTTTACAGATATGCACCATGGCACTTGGCTTCCCAGCCTCCCTTGAAGAAGGCATGGCCAGCAGAGGAAGTTTGAGCAAAGGGAATGCAAGCAGGCAACTCTGAGTTACTGCCTCAAAGGGCAGGGCTGGCTTTCTGCCCTGCTCCACGTGACCGGGACTGGGTCCCTGCATGGCAGTCTGCCAGGTGCTGCCGCTCCGTGGATGACCCACTTTGGGGCCCTTTGTAAGGCAGTGCAGCTCTGTTACTCCTGGCGCAAGAGGTCAGGCTGTGTGCATGATGATCTCAGGACCAGCAGCAGCAGGAAGCCCCTCCACCCCTCATACTTTCTTCCTGACCCCTCTGCTGCCTGTCCTATTGAAGTCCCATCAGAGATGGGGGCCTTGTTCTGGTTGTCACAATGCCAAGGAAACATCTCGAGAAGAATTACTGTGAGCCAGAACATGATGTCAGTGAGAGTTTGAGCCCTTGGAAAGTCAGCCACTGCCACCAAGGCCCCGAAAGCTGTGGGTCATGGAAACTCAGCTGGACGCTGGTCTTGCTGATAAGGGTAATCTCTACCAGGAACAGGCCTACTCAGAGTAGACAGGCTGTCAGGCCCACGGCCCCACATCTGGTTCACATAATGCTCTGTGCAACCACATCATCACCCTCTTCTCCACGCAGGCCCAGCTGCTGCAAATTCTACATGGCAGGGCTTGAGATTCTCAATCATCTATTCACGCATTCACCAAGTATTTGCTGAGAGCAAACTGTGTACTTAGAAGCCCTGTTCTTGAGGGACTCACATCACAGTAGGGCAGACAGACCATAAAGGTGAGATGGGAGGTGCTGGTGAGCAGAGGGCGGCCGTAAGGAGATGAGCAGTCCAGAAAGTCCCCTGTCGGCTAACAGGCACAAGGACTGTTGTCTGAGCTAGAGCCACACAGGGAACAGCACAAGCCATGTCCTGGGGCTGTAGGGATCTTGGCGAGTTGGATAGAGAGGAAGCCATGTGGCAAGGTCACAGAACGTTCAGGGCAGAGGGCAAAGGGCAGAGGGCAAAGGTCATAGGTCAGAGTGGTAGCCCAGCCCAGATGGTGTGGGGATGCACAGGCTCTGAGCTGTGGTTTAGACTCCATTTTAACTGCAGTATGAAGCCATTGGAGGATTTAAAACAGAAGGACATGCTTGATTTGCATATTAAAGAGATTACCCAGCTGCTGTATGAAGAATGCCTTTTAAAAGCACAAAAATAGAAATAGGAAGGCCAGTTAGGAGGTACTGCCGTCATCCTGGCAAGAGGTAATAACTGCTATTATCCCCATTTCATGGAGGCCAGAGATGTAATTTATGCAAATGCACACAGCAGGTAGTAATAATGCTTTACTTTTATTTGCATAGTGATTTCAGTTTTAAAAGAATTTTCACCTATATCATTTCATTTGAACTTTGAAATAACCTTGTGATGAATTATTATCTGTTTCTTAGGCTGAAAGGAGGCTCCAAGAAGATGGTATCTGGTTTAACGCTAGACCTCCTGACCCTACCCAGGCTCTTTCCACTTCCAGGTCCCCACCTGACGGGGCTTCCCAGGTCAGAAGCAGAGGGTGAAGCCAAGCCAGGTAAGCAAGCAACCAAAGTCCTACAGACTGTGCCCTGAGGGCACAGGAGGAGGTCTGGGTGCCAAGCTCTTCTGTAGCTGCTGGAGAGGGTTGGGGAAACATAGGAGATAGGCTGTTCCTCTGTTTCCAAGCACTTGAAATTTCATAGGAAAAGTTGGGAGGCCTTCCATAAATAATTTAAGAGTGCTATACAGATTAAAAGCCATATCCAAGCACAAATAACTTTCAGAAAAGCCTAGATTTTTTTTCCTGGTGGCAAATCGGTCTCAATTGTATTAAGGAAGGTAACTTTTTTACATGGGCCTTAATAGTCCTTCAGGGCAAGTACCAGCACACGAACTGGCCAGCCTTATTGCCTGAGTAGTGCTGGACAGGAGAAGTCCTTTCCAAAGTGGCCTCACCCAGCTATTGCACCTAGTGGACCCCCCAAAACTTAGTGCCAGACACGGCCACCATTGTATTATCCTCATGGATTCTGTGGCTCAGGAATACGGAAAGGCAGAGCTGAGCTGACTTTTCTCCAACCTAGCTGAGAGGACTTGACTGGCTGGGAGTGGAATCCTCTAGTCCCTGTGTGGCTAGAGCTTGGGCTGGGCAGATGCTGAGCCTTAGCTGAGCTGGGATGCTGCCTGGCCTGATTCTACGTGGTCCCTGCACAGCCCAGGAGCTCCTCACAGCACTGTATCCTCCTAGAAGTCCTACTGCTGCTGGGTAGGTCAGAGACCAGCAGTGAGGGCTGCCACCTGGCTCTTGCGACCTCCCTGGAGGCCCACAGTGCTACCCCCACCCCAGTCAGCCAAGTGCAGCACTGCAAGGCCACCCAAACTACCAGGGAAGAACAGAGGTGTTTGCAGCCACGCGAGCACCACCACCATCCCTCCCTGCCTGGAGCAGATCCTCACATGGGGCGGATTCATGAAACTGAGAATGAGATTTGGATTTTCTTTTTTTATAGCTATTGCCCATGGACTGCAAAGATGTCTTTTAATAGCAAGTGAACTGGAGCAAGAAATGTGCTGTGCTGTGTTGTAATCAATTAAATACAAAGATTTCAGCCCATAGTTCTGGAACTGAGGAGCATTTGCTGTTGCCGACTTGCCTGTGAGTGTCCTAGCGCGTGCGCGCAGACCCTCGGGACAGGTGCAAGGAGGGGCGTGGCTGGTGAGGAGAATAAAGGCGTGACTGCAGCTGACGTTGCCAGCTAGTCAGCTGGGTTTTAAGAGATGCAAGAAAAATATTTACTTCAAGAGAATGCTGCTGATTATAAATGAACCTACTTTTTCATTAAAGCAAGCCCAGCAGGACTTATGGGGGAAATATTTAGAATTAATAGAGTTATGTGCTTGAGATAAAAACGAAAAGAGAGAGCTCTTGAAGACAAGAGAGTGCCTATGGCTAAAACACCAGGGAAAAGTGTGGTTTTGTTGTGAGTCCCTGGAGGCCCCTGTGCTGCTGCCTCGCCAGCTCTGGCAACAAGTATGGGATGATTTCAGTGACGTGACGAAGGAGAACAGGCTTCTCCTCTGTGGAAAAATATGACGTGTCCATTTATCAGTTGATGGACATCTGATTTTCATTTCTTGGTTATTGCAGATAATACTGCTATGAACATTCAGACCCTTGTGTCATGTGGAATAATGTTTTTATTTCTCTTACACATATACTCAAGAGTAGGGAGCTAGGCCATGTGTGATTTCCTGTGTAACATTCTGAAGACTGCCAAAGTGTTTTCCTAAAGTGGCTGTACCATTTCACAATCTCACCAGCGATGCACAAGAGTTCCAGTTTCTTCAAGTCTCTGCTAACACTTGTTATTGTCTGTCTCTTTTATTATAGCCACCTCAGGGGACATGAAGCTGTGTTCCCCTGATAGTGATGTCAAATATCTTTCCCAGTGCTTTTTGGCCATTCATTTATCTTCTTTAGAGACTTGTCTACTCAAATCCTTCGCTCATTTTTAATTGGTTCACTTGCCTTTTTATTATTGAGCTGTAAGATTTCTTTATATAGTCTGAATACAAATCCTTTATCATATTCAGAACTTTCTATTCCATTTCCATTCTGTGGGTTACTTTTACCCTTTTTAGGGTGAAAGTGTTTGCAGCCGAAGATTTTAAATTTTGACAAAGTCCAATTTATCTATTTTTTTCTTTTTTTTTTTTTTGTGCTTTCAATGATATATGTAAGATACCTCTACCTAATTCAAGGTCACAGAGACTCACTCTTATGTCTTTTTTCCCCCTGAGTTTTATTGTTTTAGCTCTTCAATTTATGTCTGTGACCATTTTGAGCTAATTTTATGTCTGGTGAGAGGACCCAAATTTACTCTTTTATTTGTGGATATCCAGTTGTCTTTCACCATTTGTTGAAAACATGATTCTTTTCCCCATTCAATTATCTCGGTTCCCTTGTGGAAAGTCAACTGACCGTAAATGACAGGGTTTACATCTGGGCGCTGAACTCCACTTCACTGTGTTTTCCTTATGTCGGGACCATGCTGTTTCGATTGCTATAGCTATAGAGTAAGTTAGAAATGGTGAAGTGTGAGATTTTGAACTTTGTTCTTTCTCAGTGTTGTTTTGGCTATCCTAAGCCCCTATCCTTTCATATGAATTTTAGGATCAGCTTGTCAATTTTTGCAAAAAAGCCTGTTGGGATTTTGGCAGGGATTATGTTTAATCGATAGATTAATTTGGGGAGAATTGTCATCTTAACATTATCTAATCTTAAAAAAATTATCTAATCTTCTGATCCATGGCTTTGGGGAATCTTCCCATGTGTTTAAATCTTCAGCTTATTTCAACAGTGTTTTGTAGTTTTCAGGGAATAAGTCTTGTATTTCTTTTTTAAAATTTATTCCTAAGAAACTTATTCTTTTTGATGTTATTATAGACAAAGTGTTTTCTTAATTTTACTTTTAGGTGATAAATGTTTATACAGATTTATAAGGTACAATGTGATGTTTGATATGTTTATATATTGTGGATTAAGTTCATTAACATATCCATCACTTTGCATACTTACCATTTTTAATGGCTGAATACTGTTCTGTTGTGTGTATGCCACATCTTCTCTGGTCATTCACCCACTGAGACACCCAGGTGAATTCCGTCACTTGACTGTGTGGACAGTGCCACAGTGAACATGGGCTACATGTGTCTCTTCACACACTGATTCCATTTCCTTTGGTGTGTACTCAGACATGGGATTGTTGGGTCACAAGGTACTTGTAGTGTTTTGAGGAATCTCTGCACTCTTGTTTTTCTCTAATGGCTGTGTTAGTTTACATTCTCACCGAAGTGTACAAGTCTTCTCTTTTCTCAGTGTCCTCACCAGCACTAATAATCCTTCATCTTTTTGATGATAGCCATCATACTAGTGTGCAGCCCCTGAATTTCAGCTCTGTCAACTTACTGGTCAGCTAGTGATTTACCAGAGATTTCCATAAAGGCCTTGACCCACTGAGGTCGTCCTTGCTTTGCTGAGGGACTGTGAGTTGGCACCTATTCAGTGTGCATTTTGTGACTCTAGTCTTACTTCCTGCTTTGCAGAGGCTTGTGAACAGCCAGAGTTGAGAGACTGGGGCTGTCCCCAGCCTTTACTGGGCCCTTGTGCAACCTTCCCATCCCCAGGAACATGTCAGAGCTTTTCACAGCTCTGTGAACGTCTCCTTCCCTCGATGTTCATTTTATACTTTTGGCCCATTCTTGTTGTCCTGACTGGTACTGCAGCCTTTTGCAGTGACCATGCTGAACAGTGGCTGTGCGTAGTCTTGAACAAATCCCCATATCTAGAGCATTCCCTGTGCATGAGCCATGAGTCAGGCCAAATATCAACAATGCTCCGTAAAGGAGACTTTTCCGGGAGTTTGAAGGACAGTTGAATAATGACAGTGCTCTGCAGACAGAGCAGTTGAGGAGCCTCAAACCCAGTCTGTTTCCTGTGGCGGATGCAGTTTGCTGGTGTTTCTGGCTGTTGGAGACAGGGGCCTGTGGTTACCAAGGCCACTGTGGACCTGAGTTGGATGGATTCAAACACCATAAACCCTGCTGTCTTATCTAAGTTCTGCAGCTTTTCCTGAATAAATGTTCCTCACATTGTTGTAGACCTTTGTTTAATTTCCAAAGTTCTGGAAAAAGTTAGTTTTAACTATTTTCCTAGTGTTTTTGTTATTTTATGGGGACAGATATGTGGAGGTCTCACTCTGCCCCTCTTGCGTTGTTATTCAGAGCCACTAATATTTGGCTGAGCCAGAAAAATATATCAAGATATTTCCTTTCTTAAAAGGCATTTTGGCAAACCTCTAGCCCACTAGATCTTTGATAAAAAATGTTCTGTAGCCTAGCCAGGAATAGAAAACTCACACCTGTGCTCCTGTTGCCTTGGAGGCTGAAGCAAGAGGATCTCAGGTTCAAGGCCAGCCTGAAAACTCAACGAGACCTTGTTTCAAAATAAAATAAAAAATGCTGGGAATGCAGCTCAGTGATAGAGCATTTACCTAATATGTGCGAGGTCTGGGTTCAATCCCTAATACCACACACACACACACACACACACACACACACACACACACACACACACACAGAGTTCTGTGGCCAAATAAATGCAGTATCTGCTTCATTCTTGGAGGTCTCAAGGGTGTTGGTCTCTTTAATGCTCTGAGAAATCGTGCTTTTTTGTATGTGCCAGGGATCAAACTCAGGGTCTTGAACTTGCTAGGCAAGCACTCTAACCATGGAGCTAAATCCCCAGTCAGAATCTTGCTGCAATTAACTCACTGGATTTTTTTTACTAGGGTGTCCTAAGTATACTTGCTTTTGTTTTGTACTTCTTCCCCAGTATCTCTCAGAACCTACCAAACCCTCCCTAAAGGAAATCTTGGCTTAGTTCTGGGATCACTCTTTGGAACTAATGCTCTTTGATGGTTGGGTATCAGTGATCATGACCAAGTCCCTGTGAAATACATTTGGAGTGCTTTGGATCTTGATTTTTATTATCCTTACAGGAATCTGAATTTCTAACAGGGCTGATTATCTTTTCCCTCAGGTTTGGGGATGTGAATCTAGCTAACTTATACACTCCAACTCCACTATAGATATACTCCATGTGACCTATAAAATTACTCGATCCGTTGTGGTTTTCTTTCCTTCCACCTAAGAAAGGACAAATGAACTAATCTCTGTAACAAGGAAGTATGGAGAACCTTATAGTACAAGAGGTAAGCTTTGTCCTCTTTGGGCTCTGTGGTGAACTTACTATTGTGGCCAACTTGAACATGAACGCCCACCTGGACTGAGCTGGTGTGGTTCTGGGTGTGGAAGATCCACCTAAAGATTATTGCCAACACAAAATAAAGGAGAATAGGAGCAGAAGATAGGGGCTGACTGTTTCCTGGGAGAAGCTCTGTTGCAGCTGGTTCTCCTGAAGGGAACTCGGCTGTTCTCGTTGCAGAAGGAACTTGGGGCCTTGCTGTCATTGGGGATGACTGCCATTTGCTTCAGGGGAGCTCTGGTGTTCATCTCTGCTGCAAGCATCGTATCCTGGTTCCAGCACAGATTTCTTCAGCCTTTTAGTGCACACACAGATGTACATGGGACAGTGCTGTGGGCTCCCAGCCCTTGACTGGATTTTTTTTGGGTCTCCAGTGCATAGGTAGATGTTCTGCAGTCTTCCTGCATTTGGCTTGTGTGTGAATATTGTAATTTGTAAGTGTCCTGTATTAAATCTGTTCTCTTGCAAACCACTGACTCTAGAAAAATAACTAATACAGCCTCCTTGGTCAAGAATGGGTTCTGCGAACTACTCAGATGCCGGGCAGAGGGCTGCAGAACCAGCTCTACACTCACACACATGCACACGCATGTACACAGAAATGCATGTGTGAACACAACTCCCACTTGTGCACCGAAGCCCAGCAGGGCAGGGTGGTAGACAGTGTTCCTCAGTACTTTGCCTCGGACCAGCACAGCTTCATGCCTCTGTCACAGGGTGCTGGGGACGTGATTCCTCTCTTTGAGAGCTGTGGCCTGGGCGTGCCTGGGCTTCCCTGGCCTGGGAGGTGTGGAAGTCCATATTGTTGGGGAAAGAGCCCTGTGCCCCAGCCTGGGATGAGGACTTGGGAGACTAGTTCCAGTTTCGCCTTTGTTTCTCTTGTGGGAAATTCACCTCACCTTCCCTGGTCTTCTAAGTCACCATGAGACATTGAGCCGCATGATTCCCACAGCCCTTGGCAGTTCTGGAGTCTTGGAGCTTTGTGACACATAATGTCGTTTGTCAGGACTGCACAGGGCACACTACCAGAAAATGGCCTTTTTCCTGGTTTCTGTCAGCTTGGCATTTGTGGACTTCCTGTCATGTGGCCTACAGACCTCACTGTGGAGAAGGGCCCAGTGCGGGAGGCTGCATGGAGGGACAGAAGGACTCACAGTTCCACTGCCTTCTCATTGAGGATGAAGTTCTGGAAGATGGTCCCCACCTCCCAATGGGAACAGAGGGCTGCTCCCTCCCTTGCACCACTGCCAAAGGCCTCCCTTTTTACTCTTTGTAGCTATTACCATCCAAAATTAAAATGGATCATTTTTATGGTGTTCATTTGCTTACAGCTACAAGAATGAAGCTTCCTTGGCTGTCCTGGTGCCAAAAGCCCAATATGGTGCCTGGCGTTGTTAGTCTTAGTGGTACCAAACCTAACAATACTAACTTAGCAGTGTTAATCCTAATAGTGCTAACTTAACAGTAATAACAGTAATAACTCTGACGACACTAAGCAATACTAACCCAATGGTAACTTAGCAGCACCAACCCTAACAGTACTAACGTAACGGTACTAACCCTGAACTGAGATGGATGAGATGAATGGAGCCATGTGGACCTTGCTGTGGAAGTCACCCCAGCAGTCATTCTGCACCTGGAGAATGACACCTCATCCAGTGTGCAGGCTGCCGGCACAGAGGACACACTCAGATACAGTCCTCGATGTGGCAGCAGCACACGCGTGAGTGGCAAGGTCGCCTGCTCTTCCTCCCCTTTGGCCTGCTGCACGTCCCCTGTAGGCAACTGTGAGACAATGAGGGACATGAAAGTAGAGAAAGGAGGAGTCGAGATAATAACTAGCTTCATAGTTTCACTTTTTTCTTTCGCAGCTCTTTTTTACTTATTTTATAATGACCATACATTTATTTCTTTTTAAAAATACTTTTTATTTTTATTAGTACATATTTGCAGTATGTAATGACTACACTCCTCATGGGGAGTTGGTACGTGTACATAACACATCTTAATTCTTTTTACTTCCCCTTCTCCTCCCTTCCCTCCCCCCCACTCTTTCATAATTTTTCTAAGAAGGAAAAATGTGATCATTGTAAAAAGCCATCTCAGTAAATTAGACAGAGAGAGAGAGAGAGAGAGAGAGAGAGAGAGAGAAAATGAGAGAAAGAGAAGTAATAATAACTTACATTCAAAATCCCCCAGCATAGCCTGCAGCCTCACAGAATGATTGGTCCCTAGCTCAGGGGTCGGCACCGGCCGTGCCTCACTGTGTTTGTGAACAGAGTTTCACTGAACAACGTGCTCATCCCACTGGCATCTTTGTGCTGCTACACTATTGGAATCGAGTGGTTGGGACAAAGACTGTACGTCCCAAGATATTTACCAGACAGTAAGGAAAAACTTCCAGGAAAATCTCGCCATCTCCACCCTGGACATTGTTCCGGTATTTGTATCCCTGGGGCACCCATGTGCCTCACAGTCAGCTGCAGCCCCTTCTGTGTGCTCTGCCCTGTTTGGTGTGTTTGTCTTTGCTGCAGGTCAGAAACAGCACTATCTCTACATATTTTGCAGGCTGGGCACATTTCTGACCTTTGATCAAGGTCCCAGTCATAGAAGCACTTCAGTTCTGCCCAGGTAAGGAATCTCCAGTGACATTCTACCCTGTAGCTGTAGAGCATGGCTGCAAAGATGGGATTGCTCCAGTGTAGACCCCCACCATGCTGTCTGTCTTGGGCTTCAGGTACCCTTCTCCGGAAGCTCTTAGCCCTGCACCAACCTACCCAAGACTGCAGAGCAGATCTCTTGGAGCAGCCAGGAGCAGGTGCTTTGATCAGCAGGGATAAGTGGGGGACAGATCTGATAGAGATTTTCATTTTTTAATGAATTATCATTTTGTTTCTGGACTTGCTTGTGAAATACTGAGTGGTGCTGCATGGAGCAGGAGGTGGGAAAATGGAGCATGAGTGGATTTGCTCACAACTGGTTACAAATACCATGAGTCCAGCCCAGTCCTGTTGTATATGAGGGAATTAGTTTTGAGACATTCTTCATACTCCTGAGAAGGCACATAGTGTGGGGCACCCTCCCAGCCAGACCCAAAGTTCACAATTTCAGCTTGGCAGAGTTCTTTAGGGAGGTCACATGTCTACCAGAATCCAGCCCTGCTGGGGCTCCAGAAACTATGAGTGTATGGCATGTGTAGAGTGTGTAGCATCAACACATGTGCATACATGTGCTTCTGTGTTGGAAGCTTGAGTTATTCCAGAAGAGACAGAGCTGAGGTTGCTATGACCCCACTCTACTCCCTAATGCACAGATCTGTCCATTTGACTCGAGACATGCCACACCCAGCTGGGTGTCTGGCGGTCAAGCCCACAGTAGACTGTTTCTCAGTCAGCAAGTAGCCCTCTCAGGTCAGTGACTGGGAGCAAATAGACCCAGCTGGTTGCTGTTGTGTAGGGGACACCTGGGGTTTCATTCTGCAACTGAGCCATGGCCACGTAGGCTGCGCCAGTTGTAATACTCGGTCATTAAACTTCCCTCTCCCTCCCTCAGTCCTCTGAGTAAGCAGGCCGATGCTCAGTATGCTGTCCACACAGCCAGTTCCTGGGGTGCCGTCAGCACCAGACCAAAGCTCCACTCTGCCACCAAAGGTGTATGCACAGAGCTGATGCTTGACTGTCTGCCCTGCAGGACACTTGGGCTTCTCACTCACACTCACACTCACTCACGCTCAGACACTTGCATGTGGCTTGGAGACACAGCAGCATGCCGGGGCTCTGTTCCACCCTCTCGAGAAGGAATCAGTCAGAAACATGGTCAGTAAGACTCACATTTTGCCTCTGTTGCTGCTCTTTCTTCTCTCTCTCCCCCTCTGGCCTGTGGGTCTCTGTGCAGGCTTCCAGGCTGAGCCTACTACCTGCAGAGGCCTGTTCTGAATGTGCTGGGCCCGGGCTTCTGAAGGAGGTGACCACAGACCACAGCCCACAGCATGAGCAGAACTGTACCACACATGTCAGTTGCCTGTGCTGTGGTCTCACTAAGTATCTGTCTGCTGCTGTCCTGGCGCAGCAGCCTCCACAGGGGCTTTACTAATCTGTTCCTGACCTCCAAGCCTCCTCCGTGCTCCCCCCAGACTTTCCCAATGGGCCATCACGTGGACCTTACTGTGGAATCATTTCCTCTTAGAGTTTACAGCAAAACCCAGAGGAGGCTGCATATACCTGTGCACCCTGGTCTGAACAGCAGCCAAGTGTGGAGCTGAGCTTCACGCTCTGGGACATCCGGCCACTGCTGCCCAGGGGGAGGTCAGCCCCCTACACCTGTTTAGGGCCACAGGACTGCACAACCCACAACTCCAGACTCAGCTCTTTTGGAGGCCTCAGTCACATGGACCCCGACTGTCATGAACTGACTGTGTCCCTCCCAAAGTCCATGTGTGTCTAAGACCTCAGAATGTCATTGTGCTTTGGTCTTTAAAGGGGTGACTAAGTCATATTAAGGCCATTAGGGTCAGAATGAGGCCTAGCCAGTGAGACTAGGATACTCATGAGACAAGGTAAGGATACAGGCACACACAGAGGACACCAAGCAAGCACACGGGGGAGATGTCTGTTGACCAAGGAGAGAAGGTCAGTGTGGTCACCTTGCCCACAGCTCATCTCAGATCCCATCCTCTATGTGGGGTGAGAGCTGTGTCTATGAACCTGTCATGGCTGTGAGCTGACCCAAAGGCCTTCCCCAGGGCCCTCTTCACTCACACTGCCCACCTAACACCCAAGGCTCCTCCCACTGACCATCTCAACCTTTGTCAGTGTCTCATGATTTAGTTCACAGGTTGTTTCTTGTAGGAATTTTCTGTTGAGCTCTGGAGATCCTATATTAGTCAGCTTTCCTATATTAGTTGCTGAGATAAAATATCTGACACCCACAAATTAAAGGAGGAAATGATTTATTCGGCTTACAGTTTCAGAGTTCTCAGTCCATGGTCACATGGCTCTAAGTCAGAAATATCATGCCAGAAGAGCATGGTGGAGCAGAGCTGCTCACTTCATGGCAGCGAGGAAACAGAGCACGTTGGCAAGCTGTAGCAGCAAGAGACGCCCTCCAAAAGCATGCCTGATGACACCCTTGATGTGGGCCCCATCTCCTAGCTGCACATTCAGCTGTGAATGTCAGTGGGATGATTCACTGAGAAGTATAGCACCCCCTTGATCTAGTCAGCTCTTCAGGAATGTCTTGAGTCAAGTTGACAATTAAAGTTAACTGGTACAGATCTCTTCTGTGGACACCCGGATACCTTGAGCTTGGCACCATCCTAGCAGATGATAGTCATGTCTGGCCAAGCATGGGCATCCTGCCTGGATGTGCTGCTCCTGGATAGCAGTGCCGCCTCACAGCACAGTGCCCAGATGTGGACAGGCTCTGGCCCCTGGTGGGTAAGTGCCAAGTCCCCAGCTGGGACACCCTAGGCCTTGAGTTCCCAGGGCCTCTCCTCCCAAGGCTCAGGCACAGGGCCTCTCCCAGCCCCTGGCAGGACCCAAGAGCAACCACGTTCCCTCTACTCCTCCTTTCTATGCACCTCTTACGTGCTGTAGTCCTGCCTTGGGGAGCCGGAGGAGCCTGGTCACCCCAGCTCAATTCTGCATAGCTGTCCAATGTCTCTCTCTTAGGCCTTCGTGGCCCAACCTCTCTTTGTGCTTCTAGATCCTAGGGGACAGAAGGACTTGCCCTCAGGCCCTGGAGCTGTGGCACAGTACATAGACAAAGGAGGCAGGTCCACCACACTTTGTCCTCCACCACTGCCTCTCACCCTATCCTTCACTCCTGGTTTCCTGCCCCCTCAGGCCCTACTCTGCTTTGGCTGCACCCTCATCCCTTGCTTCATAAAGGGAGCAGGTTACTCTGTAGCTAAACCAGATAATTCGAAATAGCAGGCAAGGAAAGAAGGTGGTGGTGCTGACTTGGACTGAAAACGTGTTGGGTCACCTGTGTCACTGCTATTGCATCAGCACTGTTTTGCTGTTTAGATAGTGTTTTGCATAAGCCAATCTTGAAACGAGTCACATTTCCAGAACCTACACAGCCAGTGTATACCTGTGGGCACTCAGAGGTATGGGCATCTTCTCGCTTGGGCAAAGCTTCCCTGAGTTTCTCACTTACAAAGTGAGGACAAAGTCCGTCCTGCAGGCTGCTCCATGGACAGAGACATGGTGGTCATTTTCCCAGCAATAGTCTTGCCTGTGGGACCAAGGAACCAGCAGGGCTGTTTTAGGGAGCAAGTGGCAGGCGGCAGCCTAGCAGAAGCGCTGCAGTGGAGGGGAGCTATTTCTTTGGGGTCCTTGAGTTCAGGGGTTGGAAAAGCAGTGTCAACCCTGCAAGTTGCTAGAAATCGTTGCAAGCTTGTAGGTAGGATTGTGGGCTGTGCACAAAATGCTTTAAGGGCGACTCTCTCAGTGGATATGCTCAGTGGGTAAAGAGGGCACCAAAGACAAAGAACAGCAATATAATCTGCCTTATTTATGATTGTAGGATGCGACCGGTGAGCTGAGCAGAAGAGGTTGGTTTTATAGCCAGAAAAAGGCTGAAGAAAGTGGAAACAAAGAATGAAAAGTGGGTTGGTCATTTAAAAGCAATTTTCCTTGTAAGGCAGGCACACAGAGACAGAACAGTAGAAAAATAACTGATTGGTCAGCATGGGGTTACTTTGGGTCACCTTTTTTATGTGAGGATTAAGGCAGAAGGAACTTCCTTATCTTTTCAACTGGAACTGGCCTGTTGGGAAATTTGGCTGTTATCTCTCATTTCTCCTGGTTTCTGGGAAGGACAGATAACAGCTTAGCTCCGTTTGGTGATGTGGAGCTTTGGCACTGGAGGGACTCCACTTTGATTTCAGGCTGGTCTGCTGTGGCCCAGGGCTGGAGCCTGATGCCAAATGACGGCCTCCTGTAGTATTTACTTGAAGGCGCACCCTGGTAGCAGAGGTCAGCTGCATACTCGTGTCTCTAGTGTATAGGTCAACACTATATGGGTGTGAGGGGTGGAGGCCGAACTGAGAGGTTGGGATTGGAAATGTTGGACAACATTTTCCACTGAAGACAATGAGAAGGACTGGATAAAATAGAAGACAAAACAGGAAGCTGTCT
The DNA here is from genome assembly GCA_004026905.1 of Hystrix cristata. Taxonomy (NCBI): domain Eukaryota; kingdom Metazoa; phylum Chordata; class Mammalia; order Rodentia; family Hystricidae; genus Hystrix; species Hystrix cristata. The sequence goes on along the minus strand of PVJO010006574.1, from coordinate 53,456 downwards.
GAGGGCAGAGAATAAGGGCCAAAGTAGTGAGTTTGTGCAAGGCCATAAAGGAAAAGCCATGCAGGGGTCTCAGCACCCAGGATAGCCAGCCCTAGAAATAAAGAGAGGCTGGCGAGCTGAGATGCTCAGCAGAGTTTGGCACTCTCCAGGGATGGGGGATGCAGCTGAGGTTCAGGATGGCAGAAGAGGAAGGTGCCTGCTGCATGCTGCAGGCTACAGCAGAGCCACACACTGACCCTACACACAGCAGCCAGCTTTGAACCTGCCCATCCCAGAGCAGAGGGAAGTGAACTTTCCAGGCAAAATGCAGGAAAGAGCGATAGTCATTTAAAGTTTCAAAAATGCTACACAAGGGACAGCAAGTGGAATCCAGCTCTAGTGTGAAAAATATTGTATCAACATCAAGATGCAAGTTTAGTTTCATGTTTGAAAATCAATCAAGGTAATTTAATGAAAGAAATCATATAATCATCTCAGAAGCAGAAAAAACATTTCATAAAATTCAACATTTGCTCTTAATTTTAAAGAAGAAACTCTTAAGCTAGTAATAGAACAGAACTTATTTATCTGGTTAACAACGCAGTGAATCTAAACCAGGTGTGGTAGTGTAAACCTGTAATCTCAACACTCGGGAGACTGTAGCAAGAGGATTGCCATGAATTCAAGGCCAGCCTGGACTATATAGTAAGACCCTGTTTCAGAGCAAAGCAAAACAAAAGAAATCAAAACAAAACTGCTATGGCTTCTGTCCAGATGTTCCTCCAAAGCTGCATGAGGCCATAGGTGGGGCTTTTTCAGAGGTAGCTAGATCTAGAGTGTGTGATGCTGTGATTAAGGGTGTGTGATTACTAAATCAGTCCACTGATTGGTTTGGCAATGTCTTAATCCTGGTAGCATAGATAGAATATAAAAGGGGCAGAAAGAAGCTGCTAAAGGTCCCTTGCTTGCTTTGCTACCTTCTGCCTGCTATGAACTGTTTCTCCTCTGCAATCCTTGTCTGCCATGCTACCCTGCCTTGGAGCCAGCCAATTGTGGACTGAAATCTCTACAAACTGTGAGCTAAATAAATCTTTCCTCCCTTAACTTGTGGGTGTTGGGTATTTTGTCTCAGTAACAAGAAAAATAACTAAGACAAAAACAAAAAACAATGAACCAGTGGGGCATGGTGGTGTATGGCTGTAATCCCAGCACTTGGAAGGCTGAAGTAGGAATATCTTGAATTTGAGGCCAGCCTGACCAACATAGTGAGATTTTGTCTCAAATAAACATGGCCCCCCAACAGTGAATGTTACATTAAGTGGCAAAATTAAGCTTTCCCTCCTGAGAGGGCGAATGTGACAAATCTGTTCACAGTTTATGTGAATGGTTTAAACTATTAAACACGGTCCTATAACTCCCAGCCAGTGAAATAAAGCAAACAAAGACATATAGAAATGAAATACAAGCTGGGCGTGGTAGCACACATGTGTAATCTCAGCACTCTGGGTGGCTGAGGCAGGGGAAATACACTTTTAAACTCAGCCTGGGCAGTTTAATGACTTTGGGAGACCCTATCTTAAAATAAAAAATAAAAAGGGCTAGGTATGTAGCTCAGTATAAGGCCCAGGATTCAATTCCCAGTACTGCTAAATAAATAAATACATATGTACATACAAAGCATAAGAGTTAGTTTAGCATCAATACACTGTCATAATTCCCAAATGACATATAGTATACAGAAAATTCAAATGCCTTTATACATACACTGTTAGAATTAGTTAATTTACCAAGGTTTCTTGGTACAAGGTTAAAATGCAAAAGTCAATTGTAGTTCTACACAGTATTGTTACTGGGTTTGGGGTGCTGTAGGCTCTTTGCAGAGAGTCTTCCCAGGTTCCTGTTGCCCTGAACAAAGAATTGGATGAGAAATCTGCAAAAGGTAGTGAGGTTTTATATTTATTAAAGGGAGGAGAAGAAATGTGCTGTGTAGAGAGAGCATGGGCCAGCAAAAGGGAAAAGAGTATTCTCTGCCAAATGAGAGCAGGCCACTAAGAAAGAGAGAGGACACAGTGGTCATGAGGTGAATGGCAACAGTCTTTTGTATCTCTGTTCTGATGTCAGGCGTAGGCTGTCATATCAAAAATCTTCTTGATCTCACCCCAGAAGAACTGAAGATAGCGTTCGCTGATTGGTGCCAGGCGCAGGGCTTGGAAGCTGTTCTGCGCATGTGTTCTGGAACTCCGTGACTGACAGTTCACAACCACTTGCCCAGATGGCTGGCAACCCCCTAATCTCCTGCCTCAGTATCAACAATTATTAAATGAAATTTGAAAAACAATTTCATTTAGATTAAGTAATTGGGAATAAGTCCAAAATATGTGCAAAGCTTCTACGAAGAAAATTACAAAGGATTCCTGAGAGACACTGAAACATGAATAAATGGACAAAGATGCCATATTAGTGGATTCAAAGACTCAATATTTAGAGTTAATGTTTCATTCTAAAATGGTCTGTGTAAACTGGGTGTGGTGGCACATGCCTGTGAGCCCAGCACTCGGGAGGCTGAGGTAGGAGGTTTGCTGCAGATTCCAAGCCAATCTGGACTACATAGTGAGACCCTGTCTCAAAAAATAAAATAAAATAAAATAAAATAAAATAAAATAAAATAAAATAAAATAAAATGGCCTATAAAGGTTTAAATGAAATGCTAATCAATATCCCATCAGGATTTGTTGTAGAAAGTGATAAGCTGACTCTATTCATACAGAAATATAAAAACTAAGAATTTCTAAAAACAAAACAAAAAAACTGAAAGGAACAAACAGGTAGGCGACATTGCCAATAGTCTTGATAGACTCATAAAGCAAGAGTAATCAGGGCAACACTGCAATAAAGCATGGAGATTCTCAAAAGATGCTTTTGAAAAACATGATAGGTCCACTACATATCCAAAACCCCGAACAATAACTTATTCACCTCTTTTCTTTTATGAGACAGAGTCTCTCTGCGTTGCCTCCAACTCCTGGGCTCACATGATCCTCTCACCTCAGCCTCCTGTGTAGCTGGCACTACAGGGATCATCACACCCAGGAAAAAAAATCATAATCTTGGCCTCTGTTATGCACCAAAATTAATTTCAGTGAATGATAGATCAAACATGAAGATGAAATAACGAGCCTCCCACAAATGATCCCTGGAGAATGTCTCCATGTCACCGAGGAAGAGAAGAACTCGAAGCACTAACCATAAAGGAAAGATCTGCAAATTGGATTTATTAAAATTTATAACTTTTATTCATCAAAATACACCATTGAAAGAATGAAGATGCTCACCCCATGTGACAAAAGACTCCTGTGAGGAGACACAAAGAATGGTAGGTGCATGTGAAAAGGATGACGCCTCACAGGACAGAGTGGGTGCTTTGCAGAGGAGATTCTGTGCGTATCTAATAAACATATGAAAAGGTGCCAAACCTTATCATCCATCAGGGAAGCTCTAATTAAACTCATGGTCAAATAGTGCCTCACCGCCAGCAGAGTAGCTAAGATGAAAATGATTGACCAGACCAAAGTCAGCAGATGCGCAGCTTTGGGAACTCATATCTGCTGGTGGGTGTCACCATCCACCCACCCTGGATGCTGCTTGTCGGAGCCTCACACACAACCCACCGCCCAGCTGTCCCTCTCCTGGGGCTGTCTGTGTTCTACCTGAATGCCCAGACACAAGAACTTTCTGTGGGCCTCATTGTAATAGCTCAACCCCATACACCACCTGTGTCCTTCAGTAGTGGGACAGATGAGTGGATTGTGCTATATTCATGCAGAGTTGCGGGGCAATTGTGAAAATGCTGCTTTATGCAAGAGTGAGTCACATAAACATTAAGTTCAGCAAAGATACCGAAACGAAAACAGCACGTGTTTATTTATATGAAGACAAGAGCTGCCCAAGGCGGTAGAATCCAGGCTGGCTGGCATTTTAGTCAAGTGTGGCAGACTTGGGTGTGCATGTAACACTCTGCTTACGTCTGGGTGGAATGGCAGGGTGACCTCACCCTGTAGAAAGACACTGGGCTGCACACTCGTGGCCAGGGCATTTTTTGCTGTGTCTGTCATATGTCAACAAAAGCTTAGATTTTTTTTAAAGCATAAGTAAAAGTCGGGTTGGCTGTGGATTCCAGCTCAGGGCACAAGTTCGTGGGTGATTCATTTAGTTCTGAAGTATCTCAGTTCTCAGCGCAGCCCAGTTTGCCTCTGGCGGTGGTGTAATGGCCCCGTCACAAGCGTGTTTTCATAGCATCTGGAGGCAAATACTCTTGTAGAAAGCATGAGGCCAGCACAGATTGCTGGTTCTTTTCACCGAATTTTTCCAAAACATGCACATAGCTCATACTGGAGTGTTATATCCACTGGCTCACAATATCCTGCCTTCAGCCTGCCCTTGTGTGGGGCATTTCCCTGCTTCCAAAGGCTTGAGAATGGCTGCCTCCTGTTCTCCTGCATTCTCAGAGATGAAGAAGGAACACAAATGCCACATACCTGGCATGATCAAAATATAATGGTGAATGCTTACGTTTTAAAAATTCATTACAGTAAAATAGACATTGCCATTAATCCCCTCAAATCTCCCCCTCACTTTGAGCACACTTATCCCATATTCTTGCCACTTTCTGAAGCAGTTCTGGAAGTCCTCTTTTGTGAGTATCTTTATGAGGTGTGATAAGGAGTAAGGTGAATGATGCTGCTGAGTGACACCAAATAGAAAAGCCGGCTTGTAAAAGCCTCCCTTGTGCATCCTCATCCACCTCATTCACGAGACCTGGCATAGCGAGACTTCTGACTCCTCCCCAAAGTCAGAATGACCCCAAAAGGTGAATGTTTTGAATCGATTCAGAACACGGAGGCAGCCACGACAAGACAACTAAAGACACAAAAGAAGACTTCCGGAACTGCTTCAGAAAGTGACAAGAAGGCTGGAATAAGTGTGTTTGAAGCAAGGGGGAGTAATTTGAGGGACATTAATGGCCATGTGCCTTTTACTGTAATACATTTTTTAAAAACTTAGACATTCACTATATTTTTTGATCATACCTTGCACACTCAAGGTCTCTCAGAAGTCCAGGCAGTCCTGGGCAACTGACATTTTTAAATGCTCCTGAAAAACACATGTATTCTAAACCTGAAGTATTTTGAAGAATGGGGACACATGAGTGCAGGGGTGTGCGCATGCACGCACACACACACAGATACACACGCACTGCTTCCCAAGGGTCATAAAAATTATGGTGTGTTTTTTGTGGGTTTTTTTGTATTTAACTTTTTATTTTTATTTTTTTAACCAAGAAAATTTATTGGTACATTTTAGATATACATAATGATCACATTCATCATAGTTAATTTGTACCTGCACATGATATATCTTGGTTCCCCCCTCCCTACCCCTCCCTTCAACTCCCCTTCCCCTCCTTATTTGCAATAACTTTTTTACATTTTTCCACTTTTTCCCCTCTTTTTCTTTTCTTTTTCCCTTCCTTCCTTTCCCCCTCCTTCTTCTCTAGTTCTCTTACCATTTGAATATTTTCTTTCTTTTTCACAATATCTATTATACCTTTTTGTCTTTATATGGTGGGCTTTAAATTTTCACATTTAGCAAGTTCACAGTTCTAACACCCCACCCTGCCCCTCTGACTTATGTGGATGATCTTATTTAGGAACACACTTTGATGCTTGTGTGCAGTCCTGGCCAACACAACTAGCACACTCTCTCCACTCCTTTCTCCCCTCACTGGCTCAGCCCAGCAAAAGAGATGTATCTGTGGTGCCAGCAGCTACCTGAGCAGTGTTCTGTTCTCATTTCAGACTGAGTGGAGCCCGGGGGTCGACAGCAGGTTTGCCCTTCTGCCTCCTGGAATCCAGCTGCTCTCCCACCCTGGCCCTTCCTTGGGTCATACTGATCACGGAGCAGGGTCTGCAGATGACAGGACAAAGCTTCCTGGGCTGGTTGGCAGAGGCAGGATACTTCCTGTATCATGTGTGGAAGGAAAGGAGGGAACCCAGCTGCTCTCACTCAGGGACCCCCCCTCCTTTCTGCCCAGACCCACTGAGCAAGACAGCCCCGCACTTCATCAGGGAAGGTGCTGCCCTGGGTTCTGTTCACGTGTCCTTTCATTATTGTCTCAGTCAGTGCGCTTTGGGGGCCAAAGGGCCCCACCGTGATGGGGCCTGAGGATCCAGCTATGTGGCAGGCAGTTTTCTGCTGCCTCAGAGCTCTGTACACGCAACTCCTCTTAATGAACGGACCCACATTCCTTTCAGGTGAGACAACAAGTGCCAAATGATGAGAAGAATTTGCAAAGAAATGTGCCAGAATACTTCGCAAAATACCATGCTTGAAGGAATGCTGGAGATGAGATGAGATTGCCCCACTGCTATCAGAAATTCCAGAGTCATGCTAAGTGGAATAAATCAGACACACAAGCTTATATATCACATGATCTCTTTTACATGAGAACTCCAAGGAATACACAAATTAAAGAGCAAAATAAAAAAAGAGGTAAAGGAAACAAAGTGATAGATTTTCTGCAAATGAGAAGGGGTCTAAGAGATGGAGGGAGGGGGAGGGGACACAAAAGACTTAAGACAAGTCATGTGTGTGTACCAACTACCCAAAGGAATGTAATCACTGTGGATCGTGAACATGTACTAATGAAAAAAAAAAAGCAATTCCTGGTTCAATCTTCGCATATGGTCACCTTCCTCCCCTCCTGCCTGCTTCTTAGGCCAGCCCCAGAGTGACTTCTGCTTTCACCAGCATCCCAGGCCAGCCCCAAACTCACTCCTTCCCTAAGTAGTGACTGCTACTTAACTGTGTGAGGCTTATATTGCACTTGCTTACCCTCCAACAGGACTGTGAGCTACTAGCACATGAACAAGGATCAATTGACAGTGCCACAAATGTTTGATGGATAAATTTAAGTCTATATGTGCAACTGTGTACATTTCAAAAAAGAAATTCTAGAAACCCTAATTAGGATTCCTTTGGCACCAAGGAAGAGAAACTTTTGATTCCAATTTCTTCATCAGTTAGGGGTGTATGACTGCATGTAACAAGATGCCCCAAGGTGAGGTAGCTCCAATTTTGCTAATCAAGTGACTCAGCAACAGGGATCTTGCTTGCTCTTTTCTGCTGCCTTTTGCAGGCTGGATTGGTTGGCAGGACAATGGTCCTCATGGTGATAACCTGGCTGCACAATTCCAGGTATCATATCTAAAACCACACTGTCTAGAAGAACAGCAACTGTCTCTTCCATGTGCACTCTCTCCACAGAAAACGCTGCACTCCCTTTGTGCCTCAGGCCTGGTCCCAGAACCTGCTGTGCCCACTGTTCCAAGGCCCAGGTGCTCGGGCCCTGAGGACTGATCTTCGCTTCCCACTGAAAAGAGGTGCTCTCAGCGGCAGGGGACCCACAGCCAGGGGCAGCAGGGACACCGAGCAGGCAAGATGCAGAGTGAGGGGCTGGGGCCAGAGATTTGTCAAGATCACCAGGCAAGGCTGGGGAGGCGGGGGCAGTGGCTTGGGTTGAGCTGAGGTGGGCCCTGGTTGCACTCTCTGCATCTGGAAGGCGCCTGTGGGTGAGTCCTTCCTCCCTCCAGGATGCAGCTCACCAGAAAGGGGCCCTGTCCAGGTCAGCAAGAGGCCAGACACTAAAGCACCAGATCACAGAAGGTAGAAGACACAGTCCGTACAGAGAGGCCGGCTCTTTGATGAGTCTCTGGGACAAGTGCAAACTGATGAAACTGTGCTCAGATCCTAGTCAGTGTGTTTCCATCTGAAAATCTGCATTTGTCTTACTTCCCCTTTTCTTGCATCTCTCCTTACTATACACAGTCCTGTGGTAGAAAAATCTCAGGAAAATGATCAGGATGTTTTTGGTGGTATCATCACCAGCTGGATGAGGGAAATAGTCTCCACCCTGGTATTTATTCAAGATCTTACTGGGTGGGCAGTTGTGATGAGAAGGAACAAAGCAGCCCCTCTGTGCCTCAGTTACCTCAGCTGTGAATGGAGGCAGGATGGAGGTGGAGTCTCTGCCCAGTGCTGCTGGTGACAGTCAGTGCTCCAGCAGATCCTGAGCTGGCACCTGGTGGATGCCCAGAGAATGTCCACTTGGACAGAGGAGCCTCAGGGATGCTGGTCAGGACTACTGAGGCAGTGAGGCACATGGTAACCCGGGCACAGCCCCAGGCTCATGCTGGAGACTTGGTCATGCTGGCCCAGGTCTCCCATTCCTGTCTCAGGGTGAATGGTCAAACCCTGTGGCTTGGCGGGGTGAAGACAGGTTGTGGGACAGGCCCATCAGAGTGGCTGGCCCCTGGTCACAGCGAAGAGCAGACGGGCTTGGGGTGGGAGGACTTCACTCAGCCTGGGCCGCTGCTCCCTTCCTGCCAACCTCAGCATAGGTCTGTGAAGTGAGCTGAGGAGGCTAGAAGGACTTTCAAGGGCTCCCAATCCTCAGAGAAGTCTTGATTCTAATTCTCCACTATATACAGTTCTACAGTTACAAATGTATCACCTCCCTCCTTGAAGTGAGTGAGCTGATAAAACAGACAAAAGCTCGCGTGGCTGTGTGTGTGTGAGAGCAAAGAAAGCCAAAAGAAATCCCAAATCAGCCTTGACCAGGAGTAGTATTTTTTTTAACTTTTATAAAGCTATTCTTATTTTATAATGAAAAATGTATATTTTATACCATGTGTTACATAAATGAATCGCTGCCTATTCCATGAATATGTGTGTGTGACAATTGTCACAGCGGCTTTTTATCGACACACCTTTCTAACTAGAAACACTAGCGGGGAGATGCAGACACCCACTGTTTTAGTTACTTTTCTCTCGTTGTTGGGACAGAACACCCGACACCCAAAGTTAGGGGAAGAAAGGTTTATTAGCTCACAGTCTGCAGAGGTTTCAGTCTATAGTCCGCTGGGTCCGAGGCAGGGCGGCATGGCAGAGGCAGGGCGGACTGGCATGGCAGACCGGCAGCAAAGTAAAGTGAGGAATCCAAGGAATGTATGCAAATAAGCAAGGCAAACAAGCAGCTAGTTAGCTTCTTCCTGTATCTTTTATCTAGGCTACCTGTCCTTAGGCGGGTAGCACTCCCACCCTTAATTTTAGTTTCACATCCTTGATCCCAGCAGAACCATGCCAAACCGATCAGTGGATTAATTTAGTAACCGCACACTCTAGATCCAGCTATCTCTTACCACATGAGGCTTTGGGGGGACATCTAGACACAAACCATAACACCCACCTTCTCCAGGGCGGCCACGGAGAGCTGCAGAGTCCCCTACGTTGGCTCCTCCAGGCTCCTTGTCGCTCTCAGTCTCTCTGGTCCGGCTGCACAATCTTTCCAAGGCTACTTTCCTTTCTTTTTTCTTTTAATTTTCATTTTTATTAATGATTGTAGTCATTGCAGGGAGTTGGTATATGTACATAACACATCTTAATTCTTTTTATGTCTCCTTCCCTTTCCCTCTCTTGCCTCCCTCCATTTCTTGGTCCTCTACTCATTTGCAAAGATCTAGCTCCCTTTTGCCTATTATCTTTTCCTATTTTGCTCTTTAATTTATATTTTGAGTCTCCTGTATAAAAGAAAGCACATGATAGTTAAGCTTGTGTGTTTAAGGCTACTTTCCAAAGGCCGGGCTCGGCATGTGGGATGACAGCACAGCAGCGCCAGGTTGCTGGTCCTGCAAAAGTGCCCTACTTGACACAGGTGAGCTGCGTGGTTCCTCATGCCTGGTCCCCAGCTCACCCGAGGAGGCAGGAGGGAGAGAGCAGCCGGCCCCACCCAGGTTAAGTGGCTTGATCTGGGTCACACTGACACCGCCCAGGCAAAGCGAGGGCTGTTCAGCGGCTTCTCCATCTCGGGTCACACAGCTGCGTCCCGCAAGGCACACAGCTTCCGCCGGGTCACTCGGCTTCCTCTGGCCGGCCCCAGCCGTGCAGGCAAAAGTGAAGCTCCTGACGCGGGGCGCAAGGCTTGTGGAGGCGACTCTAATCTTGGAGTCGTTACTTCTTAATAATTTAGGAGAAAACGTCTTTTGATTTTTTATTTTTCAGTTTAAACAAGGTTCACCACATTTCAGTGTCCCAAAATCAGATGAAAAGTACATGTCTCAGAAACTTTCCATATTTGAGGGTGTTTATTTGGAAAGGTCTGAGCCTACAAGAAATTACTTTTGGAAACTCTTTTCTAGTTTGGAGGCAAAAAGAATTACAGCTACAAATACATCTTACAATTTAAAAACTGTGGATATAGAATATATAATAGATGTATTTTATATATATTATATATATTTTTTTACCAAGAACATGTATTGTACATTGTAGATAAACATAAGGATCACATTCATCATAGTTAATTTGTACCTGTACATGCTATATCTTGGTTTCCCCACTTCTCCACCCCTTCCCTGCACTCCCCCGCCCCTCCTTACTTACAATAGCTCTATTTATATTTTTTCTTTTTCTTTTCTTTTCTCTTTCCCTTCCTTCCTTTCGCCCTCTTCCCTCTCTAGTTCTATTCCCATTTGAATATTATCTTTCTTTTTTACAATATCTGTTGTAACTTTTTGTCCTTATTAACACTTACGGTTTCTCATATCAGAGAAATAATTTGATATGTACTCATGTGTGTCTGATTTATTTCACTTAAGAGTATGTTCTCGAGGTGCAAACATTTACCTATAAATGTTCAAGTGTATCCTTTTTTAAGGCATAGTAGTGCTCCATTGTATTAAAAAAAAACAACACATCTTCTTTAACCATTCAGTAGTTGCTGGGCATTTGAGTTGTATCCAAGACTTAGCTATTACAAATTGTGTTGCTATAAACATGGTTGTGCATACATCACTGTAGGATGATGTTTTTAATTCTTCTGGGAAGACACCAAGAAGAGGTATAACTGGGTCGAATGGACTCTCTAGTTGTAGTTTTTGGAGGAATCTCCACACCGACTCCCACAATGGTTGGAGCAACCTACTCTCCCACCAACAGTGGAGGAGGGTTCCTTTTTCCCTGTAGCCTGGCCAGAATTTGTTATTGGTTGATTTCCTGATAATAGCCATTCTTTCTGGAATGAGATGGAATCTTAGCATTGTTTTAATTTGCATTTCTTGAATGACCAGTGATGTTGAACACTTTTTCGTGTATTTATTTGCCATTTGTACTTCTTCATCTAAGAACTATCCATTCATTTCAGATGCCCATTTTTGGATTGGGTCGTTAAATTTGGGAGGGGTCTGATTTTATTGAGTTGTTTATATATTGTAGATGTTAGATTTTTATCTGAGAAGCAGCTGGCAAAAATTTTCCCCAGTCTGTCACTCTGTTGGTGATTACTTTTGTTTATATATATATATATATATATATATATATATATATATATATATATGTATGTGTGTGTGTGTGTGTATATATATATATATATACTCACCATTTAACCATTTTTAAGTATACAGTTCTATGTCATAAAGGACATTCACATCAGCACCAACTCCTTCCAGAACTTTTCCATCTTCCCAAACTGAAACTCTGTCCCCACTAAACAACCCTTCAGTCCCCTGTTCCCTTAGCCCCTGAATACCTGTCTTGAATGTGCTCACTCTAGATACCTTCTATCCGCCCTCGTGGCTGGCCATTTTCTCAGCCTAATTTCCTCACGGTTCACCAAGTAGCATGTTTGGAATTTTCTTTCCTTTTCAAGACCAGATAATGTTCCATTATGTGCATGGACCACAGTGCGTCGTCATACATATATCCATGGACACATCTCTTGTGATTTCAGTTAGCTTTATTTCCTTTCAAATGAAAATTCTAGAAAATTGATTCCATTGGTACTTAATATATATCAGGAAAACATTTTTCTTTCACTGATATTTTAAAAAGTAAAACACAAACTGTAAAAATTGGAGTAAGACTCTATACCAACTTGAGGAAGTCTTTGAATTTTACACTGAACCCCCTAGAAACCTTGTATTTCCACTACCAGCAGCAACACTGGACAGGAGGACGATTCCTTAAACAGTTGAGACTGGAGGAGGAGAAGGCACAGGGCGGGGATGGGGACAGGCATGTAAGAGGCCAGCTGACAGCAAGGCGAGGGTGGAGGACGCCTGGGGAGTGGGCGCCTGTGGGCTCGGGGAGCCAGTCAAGGGCTAGGAGGTGCCTAATACACCTCTGAGGTAGTAAGCACCTTGAAGAGCAGACAGTCCCACCTCTCTGGGCCAGAACGAGGGTGCCAGGTCTACTGGATCCACTTCAGCTGAGCAAAGCCTTTTTTGCTCTTGCGCCTTCCCTGTGTCCTGTTCGTTTATTTATTTACTATTTTATTAGGACGTATTTGTAATTCATGCAGTTCACAGTCATCTTGGGGAATGGTTACACTTGCATATTACAGCTTGCTTTTTAAAAATCCCCTTCTCCTTTCCTCCTCCTCCCCGCTCCTCCTCAGTTTCCCCATCCCCTTTTTGGTACTTGATATTATCTGTCTTAGCTCATATTATGGCATTTGTGTTTACATTAATTGGGGTGATTAGATTCCTGTACATGGCACATCTTTGTTCCTCTCACTTCCCCTTCCCCTCCTCCTCACCCCTCCCCTCGCCTTTGTTCCCTTGGACCACTTCCCTATTGCAAGAGATCTGTCCCCTGTCCCTTTCTATCCATCCTTTATTATTTTCTTTGTTTGTACCTTGCCTCACCCAAATGAGAGATACCATACAGTATTTAAGCTTGTGTGTCTGGTTTATTTCACGCAACATTATATTTTCCAGGTGCATCCATTTTCCTATGAATGTCTCAAATGTGTCGCTCTTTATAGCTAAGTAGTATTCCATTGTATATAAATACCACGTTTTCTTTATCCAGTCGTCTGTTATTGGGTTTGCAAGCTGCTTCCAGGATTTAGCTGTCACGAATTGTGCTGCTATAAACATTGGTGTGCATGTATCACTGTAGTATGATGACTTAAGCTCTTTGGGGAAGACACCTTGCAGGGGTATAGCCGGGTAGTATGGAATTTCTAATTTCAGTTCTTTGAGAAATCTCCATACTGATTTCTGTAATGATAGTAGTAGTTTGCATTCCCACCTACAGTGCAGGAGGGCTCCTTTTTCCCCACAGTCATGCTAGTGTTTGTTATTGTTTGATTTCCTAATGATTGCCATTCTTTCTGGAGTACAATGGAATCTTTATGTTCTTTTAATTTGCACTTCTTTAATGGTTAGAGATGTTGAACTTTTTTCATATATTTCTTGGCTATTTGTATTTCTTCCTCTGTGAAGTATCTGTTCATTTCTCTAGCTCATTTCTTGAATGAGTCTTTAATTTTAGGTGGTTTAGTTTTTTGAGTTCCTTGTATATTCTAAATAATAGTCTTCTGTCTCAGGAGTAGCTGGTAAAAATTTTTTCCCATTCTGTAGGTTGTCTCTTCACTCTACTGATTGATTCTTTTGCTATACAGAAGCTTTTTAGTCCCATATAATCCTATTTGTTGATTCTTGCCACTCTTTCTTGTACCACTGAGGTTCTGTTTAGAAAATCCTTTCCTATACCTATTCAAGTGTTTTACCTATTTTGTCTTCCGGGAGGTTTAATGTTTCTGTTTTAGTGTTTAGATCCTTGATCCATTTTGATTTTAGTTTAGCGTATGGTGAAAGGTAAGGGTGGAACTGAGTGTTGGATCTGTTAGGCCCGCTCTGTGCAATCTGTGTGTCTGTCTTTTCCAGAGTGTGTCTTTTCCATCCCCAGGTCTCTGGCTGGCCACTTCGCAGACAGCAGTTCCTCGCACGGCACAGGACAGACTCTTCTGCTTTGCCACACTGAGAGTCCTGTGAAGTTAGGGAAACTAGATCTCTAGTTGCTTCTGTATTCATACATTTTTCAAGTGAAACCTTAGCAGCTTTGCAATTTTGTTATTTTTCTTGAGTGCCCTCAAATTTTACAAGCCCTTCTCCCTCAAAATCTTGTTCTAAATGGAGCCTGTTGGCACATGCCTGTTATCACTGGGAGGCTGAGGCAGGAGGATTACAAATTCCTGCCCAGGACCTGTCACACACACAAAAAAATTTTTAAAGGGCTGGGGATGTAGCTCAGAATGAAGGTCCTGGGTTTAGTCACCAGTACAGCAAAAACAAAGCAACAACAACAAGAACCTGGGTTGGTTTATATGTGAGTCAGGACACCCAGAGGCTGTGAGCTGAGTCACCTTTACCTAGGGATTTCTGGAGGTTTCCCCCTCTGGCAAAAGAGAAAACCCTGCCCTCAAGGCGGTGGTCCCATCCCCCTACCACCACCACTCTTTATACCCCTGTTCCCTTTCTAAATCTTTCTGATGTTTCTGGAGCATTTTTAAAAGCCACAATTTGCTCAGCAAAAGTGAGACAAGGAAAACAGACACAACTGCTTCCATGGAGATGAGACTCTGTTATTGAATTGTTAAATTTGTTTAGTTTTTCTGAAGGTCACCTCAATCTAGTGACTCCTCCCCTGCCTGGGAATCCAGTGCAGACTCTGCCTGCTCCCTCCCAGTTTCACATGCACACACACACACACACACACACGCACACACACACATGCACACACAGACACACGCAATCCCTTGGGTTGCCGTGCAAGAGCAGCACAGTGCACCCCACAACCCGGAGGCCAGAGGATGACTGTCGTTCTCACAGAGAGGAGCCGCGTCCTGAGCAGTGGGCGATGGGTAGCCATGGTGCTCTTACCTCACTTTTCCTCCTCAGCGCCATCCTCCACAGCCCCCTCCCTTCCCAGCCAGCTCCTCAATCACAGGAGCAGCTGGTAGGGGATGGGGTAGGGAGACCCTGGGAATGGGCTGGCTTTTGATGACAGAGCACCGTAATCACCGCCTTTGGGGAGAGAGAAGGGCAAACAATAAAAATCAGTATCTTCGGTGAGTGATGTGTAAAGGGATTCGCTGTGGGAAGATGGAATAAAGGGAGAGGGCTTGGTGCTTCTCTCTCAGCTCTGTACCCAGGGACACGAGGCTCCCACTCCTGTGCTGTTTTTCAGCATCAGGATCCGTTAACTCATTGTGCACCCAGGGAGTCCAAACACGACGATGGAGGAGGGCTTTGTTTCTGTATCTGTTTCTGTCTCTCTTTGGTGATATGGGGGATTGAATTCAGGGCCTTCACACTAGACTGCATTCCTACCTCCTTTTAATTTTTATTTTTTGACCGAGGATCTTACTAAGTCACTAAGTTCCCCAACATGTAGCAGAACTTCATTCTCCTGCCTCAGCCTCCCAGACTATTGGAATTATAGGCATGTACCAGCACACCCAGCTTGCATTTTTCTATCCCAAGAGTTGAACAGAAATGATTTTTCTTCGAGAACAAACTACACTGAGCAACATTTCATTGCTTTGGAACTTTTTTTTTTATTGCTATATATCTGAATAGGCAGAATCAATATTGTCAAGATGGTGATATTACCCAAAATGACGTATAAATTTAGTGCAGTTCCTATCAACATACCCACAATATTCTTCACAGAACTAGAAAAAACAATACTAAGATTTACAGGCTTTGAAAGTTTTAATTAAAATACAAGATGCACAAAGATGAGCACACTGGTTACCCACATACACAAAGTCAACACTGCAGTGACAGAACTAGAAAACAAGCCCAGGGCCCCTGCACCTCCCTTCACGGCCTCACTCCAGGCAGCCACGGTCCTCATGTCTGGCACGCAGCTCGTTCGGCTTCTTTCCGCGCTTTCTCCGTGCGGAGCCCTGCTGTGTGCACGTGGCATTTGTGAGGCTGCACTAGCACTTTGTCCCTTTTCACAGGGCTGGGATACCTGGGGATGACCAGAACACAGTTAGTTTGCTTATCCATCCTCCCGCTGGTGGAAGTGTGAATTGTTTCCAGTTTTGCTGTGAACACCTCTATCTGTATCTTTTGAAGCATGTGTGAGTGTTTTGGGGGAATATTTCTAGGAATGAGATTACTGGATCATAGGGTGTCTCTAAGTTCAGCTTCATAGATACTGTGACCCAAACAAACCAACTCCTTACACAGTGAAAGGCAGAGTGTTCTCTGACCTTGAAGGAAGCATAAAAGAAAAGCAATATATAGCCCCACTCTCCAGAGTAACAACACAGTTTGGGTCCTCTTGTGAAGAGATGTTACAGCTCGTCTGATTGGGCACCAAGCTGAGGTATGGCCATGTGCCATGCAGAGACATTTCAGTACATCCTAGTGGTCTGATAGGATTGTAATGGAGCTGAAGAATCCTTGTGGCCTAGTGACAAGTCATTTTAAGCTCACAGCACAGTATATGACATGTCTGTGCTAATACTGATGCAAACAAACCCCTGTGCTGTCGGTGGTATAAACAGCACAGACAATGATAATAAATGACTCTATTACTAGTTTATGTACTTATGAGTAAGTGAGGCGGTAGCCACCACGAGCTCACAAAGTGCGTCTGTCTTCTGGGCCTGCGAAGTTTCACTCCCAGGTCCCCTGCTTCTGGATGTGGCTGACTTTGGACAGTGACAGGAGAATGAGAGGGGCTACTTCCACACTTGTTGGACAGACTTTCCCCTGCACTTTCTTTTGTACCCTCTGCTACATCCTGGAAGGCCCCTGTTGAGGCTGGAAGTTGCCTAAACTGAAGGAGCCAGATCTTTGGACAGTGAGAGTAGCAGTCTCACCAGCCTTCAGACTCTCCAACAACATTAGTATGTGATGTAAGTAAGCAAACTCTTATTGTGATAATCTACTGCAATTTCAGGATTTATTTTGTGACCTAGTCTTGCCTACCTTGTGGTGTGTGGCTTACAAGTCAGATGTGTTTTTGATAATTAGAATTTAAGTGTCCCTTATGCCTGCTTCGTTTGCCACAACCCCCCACTATTCCCAGTCACTTTGCACATCAACATGTCCAGCTCCACCATACATTTGAGTCTGAAAGCCTAAAAACACTTTGATTCAAATCCCCTTTTAATGAATGTTTCAATTGTTCTGTCTTGTCCTGTTCTGTGGTGTCCTGTTTTTAGACGAAACCTGGGGGCAATGAGGTCCAAGTGCTTCCAGCCTGGGCCCTGTGCCTGGTGTGTGGGAGAGGGCTGAGCAGAGGTGACAGAAATGACAGACTTACGGCATGAGAATGTGAAAAGGTTGGGCCACTGTAAGACATGGGCAGAGCAGAGATGGGGGCAGTGCAGACAGAGCCCCCAGCTCACAAAGGCCTCCTTGCTTGTCACGGAACACGACTGGGTAAGTAGGAAAGAGCCTCGCATGGGTACAACCTGCCAGGACTCACCACGGAACACACGCCATGGCCAGAGCAGAGACTGAGGCAAGCAAAGAAACTCAGGGGGTGGAGGCCCCTGAAAGATGCGTGGTCTTCCAAATACGGTGGTGCTAGTCCGTCAGCAAAGGTGACGTCCTTATTCACGAGGGAAAGTGAGTTCCAACTTCTGCTTTGCAAGGATGTTGTCGAGGTTTGGGATCAGGATGATACAGAACTACAGAGTTCTCACCATTACCCTTTTTGAGGGTCTACACAGGCTTGGAATGATTTCTTCCCCAAGAATCTGACAAGCACTTCATAGTGTGGAATGCATATCACAGTAAGATCAATTAATTATTTTTTGAGATAGGATATCTCTAAGTAGTTCAGGCTAGCCTTGAACTCACAATGTAGCCCACACTGTCCTTGATGTAATGGTGATCCTCCTGCCTCAGCCTCCTGAGTGAAGGAATCCCACCACTACCATCCTGACCAGAGACCCCCTTAAACCCCCCTCCCAGCACAGCTGTACCTAGTGACTCATATCATTGCCCGGCTCTGGTATTGATATCAACCCAACCCTGCTGCTGGTAACAACCACTACTGCCTGCACATTCTTAAGTCTCATTCTTGGACAAGTATCCTTGGCAGGTAGCCACAATCCCCTTTCACTAAACTCTACCCTCCCATGACTCTATAAAAGACTCTCAGTCTATATGAAAACTACTGGTCTGATCTCTAGTGCCAAAGTGGTCCCTTTCAGGTATGTTATGAAATAAATCTGTCCTGTTGAACTTGTACCTCTGTTTCTTTTCCTCCTTTTTTCCAAGCACCAAGTGCTAGGATTATAGGCTTCAGTAAGATTAATTTAAAGATAATGCCTTCCTCCTTTCCCAGCACATGGTCTATGACACCATCCCCCCAGGAGCCAGGGGTCCTTGGAGAAACATCCTGTGAGCCCGCCCAGTCCCACCGTGCCAGTAAGCAGGGAACTTGCAGGTATTTTGGAGCATGAGAAAGGGATGGAGCTCAAAAAGACCACTTGCTGAAGTCAACTATAACATCAAAAGCATAGTTATTGTGGTGGATGGAAATACAGAGTCCGTGAAAATCTGTTAAATTCATAACAATGTTTTAAAAATAGAAAAGAAATCCACCTGTTCCCACTTGAAGCAGCTGTGCACATAAGCCAATCCTGAGAATGAGCGATTTAAGGGAAAAATCAGGCACTTTTCTGTCTGTATTTGGAGACAGTCAACTAGACCCAGTGGATGAGATGAAATCATACTTTACCCAAAAATGCCAACCAATAAATGTAGAATGAATGACAGGATTACTTTTAAAAAATCGTTTCATAAGTGCTAGATTTTATTAGTTGGCGTGAAGCCTTTCCGTGAGCAATTGGTGAAGGAACTGTCCAGGAATATCCCACAGAACATCATACACTGGAAGGGAGACATCACTGAGATATGAATGACTCTCACTAACTGGATCCCATCTGGGTCCACAGGTGCCGCATGGCTTTGGACACAAGTACCTCGAAGTACAGGAGATTGCCCCTGGAAATGCCTCAACAACAAGACACCTGCGACAGTTGGTTTTGTCCCTGAAATACCTCAAGCCACTTTAGAAAGGGACTTTTCTAGAACACAAGAGGCTTGGGGGGGACCAGTTGCCATCCATAGGCTTGGATATAACACTTTGAGACGAAAGTTTCTGGTAGTTGGAAAAATTTGAATATGGTATGGTTAAATTTACCAAAATAGGAGTAGAGATCAAGAGAAGTCCTTTTGTCCCTTATATTCTACCTTTGAGGGCGGGTAGCCCTCACACCCGGGGCAGGGCACCCTTAATCCCAGCACCATGAATCAATCCCAGTGTCACATCCTTAATCCCAACATCGCACACTCTACATCCAGCCACCTCTGAAAAGCCCCACCTATGACCACATGAGTCTTTGCAGGGACATCTAGACACAACCCACAACATGTACATACATGTATACATATACACATGGTACATACGGTATTATTTTAGTTTAAAAATATGAATGTTTATATTATGCGCGTGTGTGTATATACACGTGCAGGATGATGTGGATGGATTAAAAATGTGATATCTGCGTGGTGACAATATATTATTTTATCACGTTTTAGCATCTTAAATTTTTATAAAAGACACTTATTTCAAGGCACGCATACTGCTTTTACAATTAAAGGCTATTTTCCCCCAAGCTCTTTGTTCTGACTGTACCTCCATGTTTGTGGTCCATATTCCCATCTTGCCTAAATATTGCACTCAGTCCCACCCTTGACCTCAGCCCATTGGGATCCAGCCTGTGAATGACTATCATTTAATCTTCCTCATTAGGGGAGTGCCACCAGGTGGCCCTACTGATCCGATGATGGGTCCTTCAAATCAAAGCTTCCCATGCACTGTGCTCAGGTCTGCAGGGGCAACATGTCCCCCAACGCATCTCCCACATCTGCACACTCGGCCAGCTTTCCACCCTTGGGGTTTGCTCACAGTGGACAGCCCTGGCTCCTCTGCTGAGTCCTGCCTTCCCCTCATACCCACTTCCCTCTGTGCCCTCACGCTACCCACCTGTGAGGACTTTCCTTCAAGACTTGGAAGTTCTTTTTGTAACTTGTAATGTGGGTG
This sequence comes from Hystrix cristata, assembly GCA_004026905.1. Classification (NCBI taxonomy): domain Eukaryota; kingdom Metazoa; phylum Chordata; class Mammalia; order Rodentia; family Hystricidae; genus Hystrix; species Hystrix cristata. The sequence continues at coordinate 33,497 of PVJO010006574.1, read as the reverse complement.
ATCTGTCTCCCTAATCAAACTTAACCTTTTCAGAGGCAGATGTTTTTATTCAGTTTCATATTCACAGAACTAATCCTGTTTCCTGCATAAAGTGGTTCCATAAAATATCAAATGAACGAGTAAACAAATGATTATCCCCTGATGTCCACATTCAAGTCCATATCTAGATCTAAGACGATGTATCTTCAGGACAGCAGGCTGTGCTTGCTGGAAGACAGGGCTGAGTGTCCCCCATACTTATACCTCCAGTGAGTTCCCTGACCTCAGGGAGAGTGCATCAAGTGGAGCCCAGGCGCTCACTTGCCTCATGCCTGGAAGGTATGGTGGAGATCTCTCTTGTGGGATCACTCTCTCCTTTGAGGCTACAACACTACATGCTGCTCCTCCTCAGCTTTGCACCTGCATGGGGGTACTAGCCATGGGACAGGTCAGTAACTGTCCTTCACCCCAGGAAAGCAAGTCTCCTCGAGTTTTCCTTCAGGTCAAAAAGTGGCCAGGACCTAGCTCCAGGACTGCTGGGGTCTGTAGGTTCCAGGGCAAAGAGCTGGGTGAACTCTCCAGTGTCCTGCCTTTAGGGCAGGAACAGCAGGGCAAAGGGGTGATTTTGCCCTCCTTGTGGGATAGGTGTTCTGGGAGGTGATGGTCTTCTCAGAAGTAGGAAAACTGTGTGGTCCCCACTTTACAGATGAGGACACAAGCCTGGAGACGCTTAAGATATTTAACATTCCTGCCCTCCCTTGATATTTCCATCATAGCTTTTCCTGTGGTTTTTGCAAGTGCCATTTTAGCAGCCACTCAGTTCAGTGTGCTCAGGTCTGTTTGCTCTCTGTTGACCAGCCAAGGGAAGCCACTTATTTTGGTGAAAAGGAGAAAAAGTCTTTATTTAAAGCTAGCTCTAAGGAGAGAGAGACCTAATTTGCCTCAAATCACCATCTCATTGTGTCCAGGGTGTGCAAGGGTCTTTTCTAGCAATGAACAGAGTGGGTGAGGGAATCAATGAGAGGCACATCCAGGCTTGTTTCGTCTGGACTCTGATCTCCTGGGGCCAGCATCTGCCTATTCTTTTTTGTTGATCTAGATTGAGTAGAGGAGGCGTTGGTTATGCACTTGGCAGGAGAAAGTTTGGAGAAGCTATCTCTAAAATAAAATAGTTTTCTGAAGTTCCATTTTGTCCTGCCGGTTATATCATGGGTGGAGTAAGGTGAGGAAGACACCTTAAACAGAAGAAATCAGGTAATGTGTACCTCCAGACTCCTGGGCATGGATACGATGTCAGACCAGAACTGACTTTGCTGTGACCAGCTCCGGGTCCTCCCAGGCAGCCCCAGTGGTGTGGGCAGTGAGGGGTTCTCTTCCAGTGTCGCCACCTCCAGCTTTCTCTGAACAGGTGTTCTGAGAACAGATGTCTTCCCTGTAGAACAGGAATCTTCCCCACCCAGCTCCTCCTTACTGAGGAGATCGATGCTCCTCTCAAAGCCCCAGCATCTGTCAGGAGGAGCAGCAAGATCTACTGCATCAGTCCTTATCATTCCCACTATCCTTGTCACCATCCAGAGAGACGCAGGCTGCTGCTGTGTGCCACCAACCTGACAGATCTATTTATACAACTGACTAAACAAGACTAAAAGGAAAATCTCATTTGCTTTTAACAGAACCAGAAAAGCCACAGACTTCTCCAGTTAAAATGAGTTAAGCTGCTGATTTTAATATTAAATTTGGGCTTAAGACCACAGAAAGCTGGGTAGGGCTGACATATGGTGCGTTACTGAGGGGCCCCGTGGGATATCCTGGGGTTGTAGTGATGAAAGTGATTTTCTTGCTCCATTGTTTCCTGACTTTACTCTTACAGACCCAGATGTCTGTCTCAATCCCATCATTTGCAGATGAATGGCAGAGCCAGCAGTAGAGTGACCGAAGCCTCTAGAAGATTAGACACGGGTCTTGCTGTCCGACTACTCAGCAGCTCCCACTCCAGGGCAGCAGCAGGCCAGACTCAAAATCAGTGTGCTGCCTCCTCGAGAGTGGAAAAGGGAAAATCAAGGCAACAGAAAAGCAGGAGCCATGTTCAAGGTCACCCTGAAAGAAACATTTCTGTGGGCCACGCTGCTGTGGAACCCATATAACAGGCTGGGCAGACAGCAGAGTGGTGGGAAATGCGGGTATTAGACTTGCTATGCTGCAGACCATAGAGCCCACAAAATCTAGCAGAGTCACGGGGACTGTCACTGGTCGATGGTGGCTCACAGAACCTTACAAGGGCCAAAGAACCATGTGGAAAGACTCTACATCTAGGAGCAGGGCTCATTGCACCGTCTCCTCCAGCAAAGTCCCCTCCAGACCTGTCAAGTGGTAAAAATGATTTCAGTTTTGGGACAGGCAAGTCAGCTGATACACACAGAAGAGCAAGTTTCCAAGGAAACGCTCCTGGCACTGCGCCTTACTCCACTGTGCCCACATGGACAGCTTGCTGGCTCCATAGTGCTAGGACCCACCCACCCCCATGGTGTGCCCCCTCTGCCCACTTGGACTTTATCTTCTCTGTATGAGCACTCTGGCTGGGTCCCAGCCTCACCCTGGTATGCTTCCAGGGTACAGAACTTGGCGTGCCCTCTCCCACGTCCTGCACCCCCACTGCCCTCCAGCTACTTCCTTGGCCACGTGGCTGCTCCTCCTGCTCTGACCAACAAGTCACTTGATCTGCAGTCTTGGGACTATAGGCTCTGGCTGGCATTTCTCCCAAATAACAATTTTCCAAATATAACTTAACCCCCTTCCTAAAAAAAGTTCTACTGGCCTTTTAAACTAGAGCCAGGAGATAAGCTTGGGACCAAGACTCAGGCAGGCTGGTCGGTTTTGAGCACAGGTGCAGCCATGGGCTCAATGGCTTAACTTGGCATCAAGTTGCTTTTGTTCCTTGGTTTCCCATAGCCCATCCACAGATGGATAGAGCACTCTTTCCCCATCACAGCTGAGGAGACAGGAAGCCCTCTTCTGTTCCTACCCTCCAGGAACTCTACAGTCCCTACATAATTCCCTTTGGCTGAGCCCGGGGCAGGCAGGGCAGCCTGGTGCTACTCCCTTGGGAAACTGCCCAGGTCCTAGGGCTAGTTCTACTTCCTTTGAACTCAGAGCTAATGATACCCCAGCAGGGGGCAGGATTGCTAGACAGTAGTTTTCAATGCACTGTGAACCTAGGAATGACCAGAGAACTTGCCAAGCACACAGCTTCTGGTCCCCAATCCCAGAGATGTTGAGTGTTATGTTTCAGGCTGGAACCTAGAGATCTACATTTTTTTTTTATTTTTACCAAGAACAGGCATTGGTACATTGTATACATAATGATCATAATCAACATGGTTATTTTGTACCTGTACATGATACATCTTGGTTTTCCCCTCTCTTCCCCCCTTCCCCTCCCCTCCTTCCACTCACCCACCCCTCCCTATTTGCAATAAGTGTAGCTACACTTTACCATTTTTTTCCCCTTTCATCTTACTTTTCTTTTAACCTTCTTCTTTATCCCCCTTTTCCCTATTTCTCTCTTTTGAATACTATCTCTTTTTTTTTTAAACAAAATATCTATTCTACCCCTTTGTCCTTATTTACACTTATGGTTTCTCATATCAGAGAAACAATTCGATGTGTACTAATAAGTGTCTGATTTATTTCACTTAGTAGTATGTTCTCAAGAAACATCCATTTACATACAAATGACTCTAGTTTATCCTTTTTTATGGCGGTGTAGTACTCCATTGTGTAGAAAAACTAGAGATCTACATTTTTTATAAGCTTTTCCAATGAGTCTGTTAAACTAGCCATCTCTAAGCCTGCTTCCTGCCTTGCCCCCTGTTTCTGTGGGAACCATGATAAGGGTCTCTCTCTCTCCTCTGAGCCTTCCTCATAGATAGTTGTGATGTTTAGATGTGTTAAGATACCTAAGCACTTGGAATCATGCCTAGATCTTAGAGGGAATTTAATAAATGTTTATTACTATCCTCATTTTACTAATGGAGGAAATAGGGGCAAAAACAGGTCTAAGTAATTGTCAGGATCTCAGCTAGCATTGAGCAGCCATTTCTACCACCAGAGAAGCACATGGCAGTGTGTGTTTAATTATTTATATCACTTAGAATTTCTTTTGTCAAAACTTCCTATGCAGTGCCCACCATGACAGACCATAGCTGAATAAATGGAGGAGGGTTCACAACAGGGACATGCCGACACTCAGACTGGAGAGCACAGTGGACATGCACTAAGAGATCAAGAGCAAGGTGGTGTGGCTGGTGAGCATGGTGGCAAGCAGGTCAAGCCCTCTCAAGGTTCAAAGCCCATTGAGAGAATGAACTGTTATCAGGGCCTACAAGTGTTCAAAGAATTGGCCAAGGAAAAGGGAGTCCCAGGTGAAATACTCCTTTTCTTAAGTGTTAAATTCATGAGGAATAGAATCTCTCTTTTCTTTCTCTTTTCCTCATAATTTAAGCTTAGCAAGAGATTCATTTTAAGCTGACTGGCAAATCAAATGATCAGGGACACAGAAATCTGCAAAGAACAAGGTTTCCACCTCTCTCATAGACACAGTAAACGAAAAGCACTCCAAAAGAGTTCAAATCCCTCGTTTCCCCTCCCAATAGAATACCCCCAGCAGAGACAAGACACTTTGGGATTTGGAGGAAAAAAATCTTACAACTCCAGAAATATGGTGACTTTATAGTTTTCGGGTGCCCTGGATTTCCTTTGTTTTTCTCCTCACTAAAAGGAGGACCGAAGACATTGAGTGCATTTTCTTTTCTCTCGGGAGAGGTTTGATCTGGGAATAATCTCTTTATTGTCAGAAATCCAACTGCAAAAGTAGTGCATGAAGATATTTCATCCCTGTATGTGGGAAAAAAGCAGTCACTTACTGTCCGCAGGGGACAGCCATGGCAGCTGGGGGCACCTGTGTCACAGAATTGACCAAGCTGCACATCAACATCAGTGAACTGGGCAACTGCTTTGAGCCAACAACAGTGTCATGAGTTGCACAAAGGTCCAGCCACAAAGATGTTAATTAGAGCATATTGGGAATGGCAAGTGGCCTGGATATTGAACAATAAGAGATCAAGTACAACTAGGGACTTAAAGCTGCATTGCTGTGGGAAAATGATGTGGCAGTGATGGAAAGATGGTTCATATATATCATTGAGTTAAAACAACGATGACTGAAGCTGTATCTAGTTAGTTCCTTTTATTTTATACAACATACACACACATCAAAAAGACTTTCAAAGAAGATAACTATCAGTATAAATGATTACATCAGTGCAGGAGGCTTACAGGCATTTTAGTATCTTCGTTTTCCCCATATCTTTTCTTTAAAAAAGCTGTAGTAATAAAAGTATCTTGAGCAAACAGATTTTTATCAGTCTCATTCTCCATGGGAGCCGTGTAGGACCATTTTGCAATGACAGGTTTCACACTGTGAGTAACCTCCAAATTTGGTTTGGGCTCTGGAGATCCGGGACTGGGACACGTCTAGGCAAGCCAGATGTAGCAGCACAGGACGATCAGCACTGTCGAAGGCAATGGGCGGAGGCTGGCCATGCCCAGGCTGCACTGCGCTCCCTTCAGTGACCAGCTTCTTCCAGTTCAGTTACGATGCGTGGTGGCTGTTATTTCTTTCTCACTGAGACTGTTCAGGTGCTCTGTTCCTTTGCTTTCCCTTGTGGGTGACTGCCCTGTGTGCTGCCTCTGCACTGGTCTTCTCTGGCCCTGGTGCTCCATTGCAGCTTCTCCAGACTGGCTGCCTCAGAATGTCTGTTCTGGACGCCACAGGCTAGCCAGGTAGTGGGCAGGCACCCTGCTCGTGGTCACTGGTCACCACACTCACACCCCTGATGACACAGGGCCTCTTGCTTTTGAAACTGTTGTGTGCACGCCTGTATCTATATGAATGATCGGGGCGTGTGAAGATGGAGGCCCCTGAAGTGGCAGGTGAGGCCAGAACTGAGAGGATGCAGAGCAGTGCAGCCTGACTCCCACCCAGTTCTAGCCCAGAGATCTGAGGAGGCGGAGGCCACCGAGGACCATGCACCGAGCCTGGGGCTCTGCCTCCTGGGCCTGTCCTCACGAGGCAGCGAATGCTGTCTGGAGCCTGCCACTGGCCCACAGCCCTCTGCTCCAGCCTAGGAACTGTTTCTTGAGTCCGGGAGCTTGTGTTTGTGCCCCACTGCCAGGGTCTGGACACACTAGGTGGGGCTTGGGCACTATTTCCGACTGTGGGGAATGATGCCTTGAGGTTCTGATGAGCCCCAATGGGTCCAAGGAGCCTTTCAGAGGCTGTGGACATGAAGGGGTCTGTGCCTGAGCATGTCAAAGACCTACATAAGTACAAGTCCTTCCTTCCTATGTTTCTGGGGAAAGGAAATTGTTTTTGCACTCAGTTATTCATTCCTTTATTTCGGTTCATGTTATTGCCGCCTTCCTGAGTGAAACACTTGAGAGTGAGAGGTCTGTCTCCTCCCTCTTTGCTACCCTCTGACCTCCTCCTCCTGCCCTGCCACCCAGACTCAGTCTCACCTCATTGCCATGCTCCCCACAGGGCTGGCGTGCACATGGCCAGATGACGTCAGTACCTGTACTCCACCAGACTGCCCTGCTGGGGTTCTGAAAATAGCTGTCTTTCCCTCCCTCACCTAGGTTTCTCTCAGACTCAAGACCCATCACATCCTCACAACTCACAAGCCAGGCTTTTTGGACTGCAGGGCGGATGGTGGCAAGTCCTTCCCCAGCTCAGCCTTGTGAACTGCATCCCTAAACTCCAAGTAGAGATGTCCTGGCATGAACTCAGCATTCACACGGACAAAGCAGGCTTCTGCCCCTGTACCCAGTGTGTGGTGTGTGATTATACACACAAAATATTCTTTAAGAACCTAACAATATGGATAGTTATTTTTGGAAAGTTCCAGCAACTCCAGGAATGCAGCTTGTCCCAGAAAAAAGGGAAGCAGTTTATGCATGGTCCCTGGTCAGCTCTGTGTGGCTGGTCCTCAGTGGGCCTGGATCTAAACACTGGCTCTACCAAGAACTGCTGAGAGAGGCCCTGGGGTGTCCCTGCTCCACGGGCCTCTAGGTTGGTTCCTATGTACCTTTTTCAAAGTTAAACTTTTTCAAAATTAAACTTAGGCCCAGTGCTGAACTTTAAATTTCAAGTGTTAAACTAAGAAAACTATTTCTCTCTTCAATTGTTTGTAGTTTGCAAAGCATTGAGATGCATTATCTGATTTCATCTTCAGGTTTTTTTTTTTTTTTTTTACAGATGAGAACATTGAGGATCAGTGAAGGAAACCGATTTAAGAACACTGTGGGATTCACGTCCTTTTTCCTTCATCTTTCTTAGAAGAGCCCACCTTGCCACTGCCAACAGGTTTCAAGTTGCTTCCCAGTGCTGGGTGTCAGAGCGCCTGAGTCAGCAACCTACAGCCCCGCTTGCTCCTTTCGCTCCCAGCTGAGTGCTCACCTCTGTGTTCATGTCTTCTGTGTTTCCGGACCCTGGAGATGGCCCGGGGGTGGGCCGGAGTCCGGCTCTGACTCACCAACATCCTGGCCTGAATGTCTGCAACTGCTGAGCTTGGTCCCTTGTCCCCAGGGTGCTGGAAGGCTTTGAGGAAGGACATATAGGGTAAGGTAAGGTGAGGGCAGTTGTCGGGTGCTTGCTGCCACCTTCATCTTCACTAGCACTATTTTCCCATCCTGCCCAAGTTCTCTTCTATCACACCCACCTGCCCACCGCCCACTCTGACAGGGAACCACCCAAGTGTCACTCTTCCTGTAGAAATCTTGTACTTGGGTAGACACTGGCAGGTTCACATCTCTAACCCTACATATAAGAGGTCTCACCTCAAAATGGCCCCACAGCCACCACTCATCGAGTCCATTGCACAGTAGTTCTCTCAGGTTTCTAAACCCACGATTGCTCTCCTCCACACCACAGAGCCTCTGCATCCAGGTCCTGTGGAGTCTGCTTTACCCACCCTGTTGGCTCATACAATGGCAGGATTGTGAGGCATTTTGTCCTTTGTTAAACCATGTGTAGGTCTCAACTGTCACTGTACATGGTACAGTCCTGGATTCCCCTGAAGCCATGACTGTGGTCCCAGGGTCATAAACTCCTAGATGGGCTATGACTATGCAGTAGCTAATCCAACTGCTGTCAGTACTAGATAGACATTTTTTATAGTGATGGCCACATAGGTAAACCTATAACATCAGCCATATAATTAGTTGGGCTTTCTTTTTCAAAGTGCATATAACATGCATATCCAAAACAGCCTTCAGAGAACATACTATTAAGTGAAATAAATCAGACACTTATTAGTACGCATCGAATTGTTTCTCTGATATGAGAAACCATAAGTGTAAATAAAGACAAAGGGGTAGAATAGATATTTTGTTTTAAAAAAAAAGAGAGATAGTATTCAAAAGAGAGAACTAGATAGGGAAAAGGGGGATAAAGGAGAAGGTTAAAAAAAAAGTAAGATGAAAGGGGAAAAAATGGTAAAGTGTAGCTACACTTGTTGCAAATAGGGAGGGGTGGGTGAATGGAAGGGAGGGGAGGGGAAGGGGGGAAGAGGGGGGAAAACCAAGATGTACCATGTACAGGTACAAAATAACTATGTTGATTATGATCATTATGTATACAATGTACCAATGCATGTTCTTGGTAAAAATAAAAATAAAAATAAAAAAACTTCAAAACAGCCTGCATTTTAGCAGAGAAGCATTGTCAGATATGCCAAGGGAATGCATTCCTGCCATCTGTTAAATCCCGATTTGCTAAACAGGTGTGTATAAAGATGTCTGGGCTCACTTCATAGAGGTGCCCCCAAAATGCTCTGAAGGTAGAAGGAAAGTTCAGCATTTTTGGATATTTTTTCACATTTAGTTGAGGGCCTTCTCCCAGGACTACTGAGTCCAGCATGCCACAGCAGCAGGTCAGAGCTGTGCACACCAGGATGGCTATCTGGCTGCCTGGCTCCCCAGGGCTGTCGCGGCTGGTACCTCGCTCGCCATAGAGTCAGGGAGAGGGAAGGAGAGACCTGTGGAATGTTGTTGACATCCTGCTAACCAAATACCTGTCCTGACCCCCCAAGGAGGGCAGATATAAACAGTTGGTGTGACTGTAGCCCTGCTGGACCCTGAGGTCTGAGGACAGGGTGGGGTCTTACCTTCCTCTGCCCTTCTTCCTTTCCTCCTGTTTTTTTTTTTTTTCCTTTCCTTTTCTCTTATTCTTGGTTAGAGATGGTGCACATGAGCAATTACTGCAAAGTTGGGATCCTTTCTCCCTCCCTTTAGAGGACACCGGTGCTAAAGGGGGGATTTCATGGGCTGCAGGCAGCTGTCAGAAGTGAAATCAGGGCCTCAGAGTCCACGCCCACCTGAAGCTGGGTGGGAGACATGCAGACGTAGAAGACAGAGTCAGGACATTGCAGACTGGGACTTCTGCTGTGCCTAGAGTACAGTGCACAGTGGGGACCCTCAGGGGAAAGATGACTCACTGGGAAATTTTTCAAAGGTGGATTCACTTTACTCCTGCACTGTGCCTCCTTCTGGCTCCCGGGTTGGTCTGGCAAAGCAACCGTGTGACATCATTCAGCCACTGTCCCTCCTTCCCTATCCCTAGTCAGTGTAGAAAGCTTTTTTCCAAGAAAATGCTGGTAAAGTTATCACTCTCCTGATCTTGTTGCTGTTTCTGGTGATCCACCAGGCTGAGCATGTGAGCACTGAGGCAGGAGGAGATCTGAATCTCCAGGCCCAGAGGCTGGCCCTTGGGTTTGGCCTCCTTTCAAGACGCTGTTGGTAGGAAGAGAAGGCGCTCGGGTATCTCCCTGCAGCGCAGCCATGGGGGGCAGCTTAGCAAACCATTCTCAGCAACTCTGCGCCTGCCTGAGTCTTTCCTTCCTCCAGTGGGTCCCAAGTGCCCACCCTGAAAGGGGCCTTTTGTGGGCACTATAGCATCTGCCTCGCCCATTCCAGGATGTCCCCCATAGGGCACCTCCGGGACCCTTCCCCCACACCAGACCAGTCCCTGTCACCCCAGCACCTATGTAACCTGCCTGCCTAGACTTGCTTGGGACACTTGAATGACTCTGGTGCCTGAGAATTCTGTCTGAAGATGCCCAGGCTCTGGGCACCAACAATGTCCTTCCCTCACCAGCTTCCCTGAGACACAGGCAGATGACCAGTGTCGTCACTCTCTGAGCTCAGCCTCCCAACCAGTTAGTGTATAAATTCACTTCACTCAAAATCTTCAGGGTCCACATCATGGTGAAGCAAACCCTTAGCATCAATTATGAGTACAAGCAAGGAAAACCACCACCCAATCAGACAGAAATAAGAAGCAGTTGTGCACTTTAGAATTTAGAGATGCTGTGATTGTTGATCATGATATGTCATTTGAATGGATTAAGAAATGCTTATTAGATCAGTAAGGCACTATTCTGAGTCTGTCTGTGGATGATTGACCTGTAGGCCAGCAGACTGAGGAGGGAAGACTCACCCTGGTGGTGGGTGGCATCAACCAATCTTGTAGTCTGGATAGGAGAAAAAAGAAAGAAAATAAAAATGAAATATGCCTGCTTTGAAGAGCTGCAGTCTACCTGAGCCTGTATGTATACCCTCTGCTCTTGTTGCCTTTGGACATCAGTCTTCAGTTTCTTCTGCCTTCCCATGCAGACTCACCCTGCTAACTCTACAGCGAGCTTCTAGGCCTTTGACCCAAGGCTGCTAGGCACTGCATCTTTGATCCCTCTTACTCTGTGGCTTCCATCTTCTTGGGCCTCCAGCTTTCCAGTGTGCAGATGGCCACTGTGGGTTCTCCCACCTCCGATCCTGTAGTCCTGTTTAATAAATCATCTTGCATAACTGTACGTATACTTTCCATTGATTCTGTTCCTCTAGAGAATGCTAAATAATATAAATTTGACACCTTGGTCTGAGTTCGACAACTTACCAACTTACCATGGAACATTTAAGAGTTTGATTTGGTTTATTTTAATCCTTAAATTGAGGTTTGCTTTTAAATTGTCAGTAAGGATTGGACTTCTTGAATGTCTTAGAATATGTCAACAGAGATGCCTTGTCCACTGTCTTCACAGGATACTCACCATGACTCTGAACCCCTCCATGCTCTGGGCACACTATAGAGCCATTGAGGAGGTGCCTTGGTACACATGGCAGCTGGGACAGTTGAGGACAACAGTCCTGGCCACCTGCACTAGAGAGAGTGGGACACAGTTTGCAAGCATTTTTCTAAACTTAGCTTCATACAGGACCCACCGCACCACCACCACTAGGCAGACCTGAGTCTTCATCTGAAGCTTAGCTCAGCAAGTTTGGGCAAGAAGAACTCCTCTGCTAGAAATGAACTCTTCTGCTAGAAATGCAGCAGTGGTTGACCACCTGGGTAGATCACTACACTGCTGAAGGAGCTGACTAGAACAGGGACCTCCGAGATAGTCCCAGATGACCTTCTCCCTCCTAGGGACCTTAAAGTCGATGCCTTCACTGCAGCTGGAGAGACTCCCTTCCTTCCAGAATAAGGGCCAGCTCCTAAGGGGCCAGTAGGGCCCAGGGCCCTCCTAAGTCTATTTCACAACACCACTTTCTTTCAGAGTTCACATTGTCCTGCCTTAGGACATATGACTATACTCTTCCTTTCATCTGGAAGGTTCTCTACCCTTTCTACTCTGATCCTGTCCTGGCATAGTTAACCCAATCTCCCAAATTTCAATCCAGTTTCATTTAAGGAACCTCCCTGGCCTCCCAGAGGCTGGGCCTCAATATGTGCCTTGAGGTCTGTCTTCCTTCACAGCTCTTCACTGTCAACCAAAAACCCTGTACCTGTCAAAACTGTTCTCCCAAACAAGGGACAAATTGGGACATTCCCAGATAAACAGACACTGGGGTTGTTCTAGCCCCTGGACTTGTCCTGCAAAGAAGGGAACCTTTCAGGTTAGTAAAGGATGCTGGACAGTAACCCAAGGTCAATGAAGAAACAAAAATCTCTGGTAAAGGCAAATATCACTGTGAATTGGTTTTTTCACTCTGCTTCTGTTTTCCATGTGATTTAGGAGACTAATGGATGAAGATGATTGTTGGCCCATGTTTTCAGACATACAGTGCATAAATATGTAATTTTGTGATATCAGCAGCTGAACAGGGGTGGGGCTGGAACCACACAGAAGCCGACTTTGGGTGTGTTATTGAAATTAAACTGGTATAAATCACATTAGAGTGTTATAACTTCAGGCTGTTAAATGTAATCCCCATGGTAACCACAAAAAATAGCTTTAGAATACATACAAATGAAAATGAGAAGGAATTAAAATGGTTCACTGCGAAAATCAGCTAAACATCACAGACTATAATGGAAGTGACAGACAAAAAATCTGTAAGGCAAATAGAAAACAAATAACAAAATAACAGAGGTCCATCCTTTTATTAGGCTTCTTCAAATGTAAATGGGTTCAACTCTCTAATCAAAAGATAGAAACTGGCAAAAAGAACAGGAAAAACAAGATTCAACTATATGCTGTCTACAAGAGACTGACTTTAAGTCCAGAGACACAAATAGATCTAAAGTGGAAGGACAAAAAAAAAAATATTCCATGTACATTAGTCAGCTTTCCATTACTGTGACAAAATACTTTAAAAAACAATTTAAAGGAGGAAAGGCCAACTGGCTCTATTGCTTTTAGGCTTGAGGCAAAGCAGAAACATCATGGTAGAAGGGCGTGGCAGAAGAAAGCTGCTCAGTTTATGGTGGCCAGAAGGAAAGAAAGAGAAGGAGGGGGAGAGAGAGGCAGACAGAGACAAAGGCAGAGACATACAGAGAAGGGAAGAAAGGTAGAAAGGAGCCAGGACAAGGTTTACCCTTTAAAGCCACCCCCACAGCAGCCTACATCCTCCAGCTGAGCTCTGTTTCTAAGCCCATTCAGCTATGAACATGACCCAGAGCTCTCTATGAACAGCCCCACCATGCAGTCACTTCTCTAGTCTGCTTTCAGAACACTGCTGTATTGGGGATTAATCCTTCAATACGTGATTCGTTGGGGAGCACTTCATATTTAAATCTTAACAGATGAGACTTTAAAAAAGGAGAAAACCACAAGTGTTGGCTAGAGCTGTGATGTGGTCATGGCCTGGAGTCCCACAGAGGTCCTCATGTTGCAAGCTGGGTTTCCTGGGTGGCAGTATTGGGAGATGGGGCCTGGTGGATGGTCCTCAGGTCACTGGGGCTCTGTAGAAAGGGATTATGGTCTCTCAAGAGGGCTGTTAGGAAAGCCTGAGCTGAATTATCAACTTACTGTTGCTTTGTCTTTTATCACACAGTCTCTGTCCAGTTGCTTCTCCATCTTTCCTTTGCTGGAAGCTGAGATTCAGACCCACATCCAGTGCTGGCTTTCTTTGTGCAGTGGCAGCAGCAGGAGGTACAGCCAAATCATGGCAAGTGATCCGAATGCCCCCCTGCTCCAGTTCTCAGAGGGTGTCCCAGTACGGCCTCCCACAGATTTAGAAGTCCAGCTTATTTAAATGGCCCCTCTGCTGCTTGCTTGCTTGCTGTGTAACCTAGGGCAGATGAGTTGATTTTCCTGTGTTTCTGCTTTCTACCTAGAAACGGAGACACGCACCTTTCTGACGCATTGTCTGAGCCTTGGCTCCCTGGCCTGTGGCTGTCCATGAGGTCACACTGATGTTAGTCTGCATATTTCACCAGCTCAGGACTGCTCCAGCTCAGCAGACATCAAGAGCTGAGTTCATTTTGTGCTCAGCATGAGATTAAACAAGTCAATAGATAACGCACATGTGTTCACACGAATACAGAGTCCAAAAAGCCATATATATGCTAAATAGGTAGTAGCTATTATTTTTATTGCTTTAAGAGGCACATGAGGTCAAGGTGGAATAATGTCGATGTTAACAATCTCGTACTTTGGAACTTATTTTCTGTCTGTCCCACCCATCTGGAATGAGAAATCTCTCAAAGCAATCTCTGAATGGCAGGGTGTATACTCCTGGGGGAAATAAAGACGCTCAGGCACCGAGGCGTGTTAAGGAAATGAATCTGAAGACCCGATCCCATTATCATGCTTTCTAAAACTGATCTGCCTGAAATGTACCAGTGGAGGAGGTGGGGCCCTCTCTGCCACTACCCACATGGAGAATAAAAAAGACACACATCATTTCCCAGGGACACAGACCTCCCTATGCCTAAGAGGCCATTAAAGGAATGGCTGGGCAAAAAGGTGAGCAAGGGTTCCCTTCTTCCCCCAACATAATGAAGGAGGGTTTTAACTCTGTATAATATTAAAGAACACTGAAAACACTTCTGATGTTAACTTATTATGTAATTGGGTGAATTTTTTTTTGTATAGAATTCAAAGAGTTCAAGAACTCGTGGAGAATTTGTGACCCCTTTCATTTCCATCCCTTTATACAAACAATGTTGCTACTCTTTTATAAAGAGGAAAAGTAGAATAAAATTAATGTTGAGCTATGTCTTGTTCTAACATGGGATTGCCCAGAAATAGCAGGACAAATAATGTTTCAGAATTTTTCATTTTTCCCTTCATCAAGGCAAATATAGTCACTTAAATTTTAATTTCATTTTTTTATTTAAAATTTCCAAAATGTGTACTCTATTTTTGTTTTCATCAGTTGGAATGAGACTGCCATGCGGGAAAGAAAAAATGATTAAGCTTTATGGTCCTTGGAATACAAAACTTTAAAAAATTAAATAGACATATATTTACAGAGAACTGAGATGAAATAACAAAAGACCATAATTTTAGGAGTAAGACCACATTACAATTCTGTTGGGGGAGCTAAAATGGAAAGAGATACTGAGAGAGACAAGAGAGCAGATCAGTTGTGAAACCGCAACACTGACTGAATGCTGCGGTCGTGTACCCAGGAAAGTGGGGCTGTGACTATCAACCACTGATTCCACGCAGGTCGTGGAAAAGAATACTGTAGACGTTCTATTTTAAGTGACCAACGTTTAAATACGTTGCTGCGCTTTGTTGTGACTATTTAAAGTGTTATAAAGAATTTTAGGCATCAGCTCAAAAAATATGTGAGGGGTACGTAATTTCACGACTTGCATGGACAGAGTTACATCTGTGATGCAGATGAGAAAACCCAGGTCGGAGGATGAGAGGGATGGCCATGATCGCACCTTCCCTGGGGACGGCAGCACCTCTGGCATGGGCTGTGCGCCTGTCCCTCATAGAGCCCAGGTTCCCTCTTCCAGGGCCCAGCACAGGGAGGTGGGCCAGCCGGGACGGGTCTGGGGAGTGCGGACACCGTGTTCTGCATGTCCTGCGTCCTGCACGAAGCTGCGGCACAGGATGTATGCAGAGACAGTCTCAAAGGGCCCCAGGGAAAGGGCTACCCAAGAACGCTGCATGAAGAGCCAGACTGCTTATTGAGAGAAAACAGGCCAGAAGTCTTGCCTTCATCTCTCAACCAGTAAGCACTCCCTGAGCACCTACTGTGTGCTGAGGTCCCAGATCCTGGGGCTCATTGTGGAATCTACTTTTCTTTGCTCTCGTCCCCTGCATATCAAGGCAATGGGCAGACGGAGTGAGCAAGCAGCAGGCTCCAAGGGGCCATCTGTGGAGCCACGTAAGCACTCAGCTTGCCAGCAGGGCACTCAGCCTACAGGGCACAGGGCTGTGAAGTTCAGCATGAGCCTAATTACAGCAAGAAACTTTGAAGGATTTCTCTGTCCTTTTTAGAGTTGTCTCAGTTTTAACATGAGAAAATGATCATGAAAGCCAGCCTGCCTGGACCTACAGTGGCAGACAGGTCAGTGAGCCAGGGGTCATGGGAGGCGAGCCCTGTCTGTGGCTGTGAAACCTGGGGAGGTGGCTCGGCCCTTCATCCTGCACTCTGTGCTGCCTCTTCTGCCCCAAGTGCCTGGGTTTCTTCCACCAAGCAGGCACAGCTGGGCAACTCAGTTGCCCAATTTGGTTCTGACCCAGTCTACCTGGAGACAACACCAGATCCTACAGGTTGAGGTCCCTGTCCCCAGGACTCCCCGATGTCAGATGCCAGATGAAAGCCCTGGGGGATCCTAACTCTACTTCTGCTCAATGAACTATAAATCAGGTTTCCACAATCCCTCCTTTGATTCAGTTGATTTGTTAGAGCAGCTCACAGACCTAATGAAAACACATTTGCTGCTTTATGATAAAGGATATTACAGGAAGTGGATGAAGAAATGCCCAGGACCACACATGTGGAAAGGGTTACCATCCTTTAGGAACCCCCATGGTTCAGCGGTCCGGAAGCTCCCTGAAGCAGTCCTGAGGGTTTTCCTGGAGACTCTATTATGCAGGCATGACTGGCGATGTTACCAGCCATTGATGACCAGTTCCACCTTCAGCCTCTGTCCTCTCCCGGGAAGCAGAGGGTAGGGCTGAAGTTCCAGCCCTCTGATCATGTGGTTGGTTCCCTTGGCAACCAGGTCTTGTGCTGAAGCATCCAGGGATGGCCAAGAGTCACCTCATCAGAACAAAAGATGCTACTTCCACCCATCACTCAGAGAATGATAAGGGGTAACAACTCTGTGCCAGGACATAGGAGCAGAGATCAGCATGTGAACTTTTTATTACTCAGAGTGGCAAAAACAAAGCATGACAAAACACATGTGTGTGAGTGAGCGAGTGTGCGCGTGTATCTAAGTCTCTCCATCTGCAGAGGAAGAGGCCTGGTCCTTTGGATCAGGTATTTGCAATCGTAATCTGGATTCTCCTCTTCTGGTTATCACTTAGTTACCTTAGTCTCAAGCACTTGGTGCTCCCTCATCCCTCCCTTGAGGTCCTGTGCCCCCTAGGGTGGACAGAGGGTGTTTGTACAGTCTCAATTGACCCTTGCACACCCCAAATTCCCTCACCCTCAAACTCCTCTGAAGAGTCGGCTCCTTCCCCAACTCACAGCTAAGTCCTGATCACTCACAAAATGCACAATAGGCAGGGTGGGTTGTAGGAGTAGCTGGCTGGAGCAGGGCACCCCTGTGCAGTGGCCTGGCTGCACCGCAGGACAATGTTTTTGATCACATCACCTGAGCTCACTGAGCCTCTGCTCCTCACCTGAGCTGGGACCGAGAACACTGTCTACCTGCTGGTGGTTGAGAGGGGAGAACATAGGAGAGCAGAGTGCAGAGTGAGGGGAGGTTGGGCATGGGGTTTGGGAGCTGGGACACCACAGAGATGGCCTGGACACCTCACCTCTGCCTATGCCAGGCAGAGCATCAGGGTAGTGACCAGAAGCCAAGACTCCTGCTCTCTAAGGTCCCACTTTCCTCCGGGAGTGTCTATGTGCACAGCCACTGTCAGGGAAAAGAGGGAGCACTGGGCCAGCAAGCCCAGCAGGCCTTCCAAGGCAACAGCAGGAGGTGGGTGTTTCTGACTCTCATGTGGCTGGAGCTTAGTCATCTCTCGAGTCCTTTGACCCCTGGATGAAAGCAGCTGGGTTTCTTTCTGCTTGGGATTCTAAAGCCCCACACCCACAGGACACACCTATTTCTAAACTGCCAACAAAATCACACGGAGTGTTTTTAACCAGAGAAGAGTGGCCTGGCCCAGCCCTGCCCTCAGACACAGGAACGCCTACGTCAGAGACACTGGGCCGTGTCCACGGGACAGAAGCATGAGTCACTGGCCTCTGAGGTCATTCTGGCTCCAACTCAAAGCAAACAGAATCCCGATCTGCAGATCAGGTAAGAAGTGAAGGGGAGAGAAATACAAAGGTGGAAGGCGCCCAGTGAGATGCAGACGGCACATACTCTGGGAAGTCCAGGCCAGCTCTGGTGGCTTAAGACCTTTGCTAAAAGTGTGATGGGAACACCACAGGTCAGCTGTCGGTAAAGGATGTGGTGGCCAGTTCTCAGAGGGTGCACACATAATCCTCTACAGCGTGACACTCCCCTGGATCCCCACTGAGCCCCAGGGCGGGAACCAGCTTTGCCCTGGTTCCTCTGTTCCTCGGGTGATAGTTTTCTCTGTGTCTATGCCCTAGGCATGATCCACAGTAGAATTTAAAAGTGGACTACAATATGCCTCCCTGCCATTGAAATCTGCGATTGACAAAGTGTGGCTGAGTCACAGAAGCCTCCACGTTGTCTAGACACTCTCTGGAGCTCAGAAGTGTCCTTGGAGTGTGGAGTCTCCATGTGGCTTGTTTCCTCTCAGAGTAAAGGAGCCATGTAGGCAGGCCCAGCCCAGTTGATGGACCAGAGGAGAAACCCAAGTCCTGGACCCCGCTCCTCTCCAAACTCTGAGGTCTCTGCTTCCTCACTCGTAATATACTGGGTTGGACCTGAGTCCTGCTGGGCATGAGGGCAGCAGAGGGGACTTTCAAGGAGTTGGGCTGCCATCTGCCCATCTAAAGGCCTGTCATGAGCCAGGAGCCACCTCCCCATTTGCAGGAGGGCTTCTGACTATCCTCTCCAGGGTGCTAGGGGTGGGGAGTAGGGGTCCTGGAGAGATAGCAGGAAGCCATGTCCGGGAAGATCCCAGATCCCAGAGACAGATAAGCTGCCCTGAGTAAACCAAATTAAAAATCACGTTTGGCCATTCTGGGAAACATCCTGGAAAGCGGCTTCTGTGATCTATGGGAAGTTTTGTGTTTGATTCTATTAAATGAGAGGGTTTATAGGGATTCCTGTGTTTTGGCACGTGTCCCTGGCACCACTGCAAAGGATGTTGGGAATGTGGACTTCCACCTCCTCCTGGGGTCCTGGGACATCAGGTGTCAGAGCCTCTAGACCCATTAATTCAGGGGCATGCAACACCGAGCAGTGCAGAGAGCCATCTCTTAAGGTCAGATTATGGGGTATCTGTCCTGATCTGCACCTTTTGCCTTTCTCCTGCTGATGCTCTTTGCATCAAACAAAAAATATACACAGGCCTGGAAATGTGGGCTTCCTTCCAAGCAGGTGGAAGCTTCGCACTGCTGCCGGGTGGCCCTGACACAAACATCCCAGTCTAAAATGAATGCACACCACCCCCAGTAAAACACCATGTGCCTCCATTGACCTGACTCTTCCTTACCCCCATGGGAATGCTGAGCACCTGCGTCAGCCTGGTCTTCCTCGGGCATTGAGTAACGGGAACAGAGCTACCGCGGCCCCTCCGTGACAGACCAAAGCCTGAGGATGAATGCCGGCCTCAGTCCAAGCCTGCTCTCACCCAGCCTGCACAGCTCAGCTCTGTGCTTGGGTTCATTAAAAGGCATACGTCACCCTGCTTATCAGGGACCTTTGAGCTGAGGGCCTGGCAGAGGCTATGAAGAGGCACAGAGGAAATGCAGGACTGGAGTCTCCCTCTTAGGAAGAGACAGGCAGATGCACATGAAAGGTACATGTGGTAACAGGTACACAGTCCTCCAGTGTGAACCACGCACCCGTGTCCTCAGGGCTAAAGGATTCAGACCAGTGAATCCACACAGGTACTATGAGTTAAGGTGCTCAGGAATGGAATATCCCCCTCAGGACACCAAGTACAGGTTGGGGCAGAAAGCTGGCATCCGCCATGCGTCTGCCCAGCCCAGTGCTGGCCCAGGACCTCATGTGCACTCAGAAGTCTGGTTCACTCCAGCTTGTGACCAGCGACTGGGCAACATGGCAGAGCATCACCGAGGCTGTGTGTAGGATAATGTCCTGGAAGTAAAAACACAATATAGCAAGACTTTGAGTTTTATTTAGAAAAAATAGATGACACAAAACTTGTAGGAAATTTTGGCCTTATTGTGATTTTTTTAATTAGCCTAAAATGTTAGGAGTGGACACAGTATGAAAACAGACAAAGAGATGGGTTTGCTGGTTAAAGTCATTATTTTCCCATCAAATTCAATAAAACCCAACACCAACCTCTGCACACCATAAAGTTCAAAACAAATGATTTTACCCCAAAAGTTCATAGATCCCACACACTGCCCTGTGGGGCAGTGCCCACACACCTTCACTTCTACCTCACAGTCCCTGTAGCCAGCTGGAAACAAAACGAAACAGAGATGATCATGCTGGGTGGGGAAGAGGCTTCCAGGTCTGGAGCTGCTGGAGCAACCTCATGCCCATACTTCATGGCAGGACATTAGAATAGGAATGGTCCTCCCAGAGCTCTGACCAGCTAGCTGCCTATGGCCTCCTTCTCCACAGGTGCCCTCACTGTCTGGGACTGACCCACCAAAGCTGTCCGTAAGCACAGACGAGGCATTAGTCATGTGCATTAGCCATCCTGCCAAGCCCGTAGGGCCACCTCCCGCTCTGGGGGTGTCTCTGGGCCTGCCCTTGCCTTTTCGCCCTCCAGTCTTCCATTGTAGAAGTGTGTCTTCAATCACTCACTCAAAGATCCTCCCAGGCAGAGAACTGCCTCCTACCCCGTCTGGCCTCCTATGTTTTGAAACACATTGGCCAAGAAGCGATATGCCTAAAAATGTTTCACCAGTTCTATGAGCTTGCAAACCACAAGAAAACTAAACAGTATTTTAGCAGACTATGCAGCCAGCAGGGACCCTGGGTATTTTACATTAAGACTCCCTGACTAATCCTATCAAATCCACAGAAGCTAGAATATTTAGTAAGGAAGACTGTGAGAGCTACCACATGTGGTCCTCCACTTAGAAGAGCGACATTGCAGGCCAGGCTATGGATGCTGGGCTTGATTTGGGAGGAGACAGCATTTTCAAGATGTATTGCCTTATACAGAGCAATTCCCGATGCATCGCAAGTAAATCCTCTTGGCTTGGAGCCAGCTGTGCATGTTTGAGGCCCCTTTGGTAACTCACTCCAGAAAAGTCCACCCATGCTTCCCCCAAGTAACATGTTTATTCTTATAGCCTTGGAGTTGGCAGCTTCTGTATCACATGCCAAGATGCTGAGCCATCTCCCTAAGCTGAGAAGGTAGGAAGGTAGGAGCGGCTGTGGGAAGGTAGAAGTGGCTGTCCCACCTCCTGGTGTGCAGGGATAAAATGCTCCCTGAGCACCATGCTGGCACTTGATAGCCAGATGTGGACAGCAGGACCTTCTGTGCAGGGGACAAACAAAGGCAGCCACACAGCCTCAGTCCCCCTTTGGACTATTTCTCTTCTCGGTGCCACATCTTTCTATACGCACTCTAATGTGTGTACACACTTGTGCAAACACAGGCACACTCAAGAGGGCATGCCACAAGCACCATACTCTCTACTTCACATCCTCTCATACTCTGAACATGTGCACACATATGTATGCTCAAGCTGACACAAGCATCCCCATTTGTGTAACCCCCCACACATACACACCACGTGGGTAAGGGGCAGATACAGGAGTATATGCAGAGCTGAGGAGGCACGGAAGGCATGGGGATGTCTCCAAAAGCAATCTGAGGCCAGCCCAGGTCAGGATCTGGGTCAGACAGCGCTGTTTTGATCCCAGCTTCATTACAGACCTGCTTGGTATCATTAGGTTTGGACTTAATCTGAGGCCCAGTTTATTTCCTCTAAAATGAGGATGACACCATCTACTCCATCTTCTGGAATTTTTTTTCCAGTAGATTAAATGAAATGACATATATTAAAGCTCTTTGTGAAGTACTGTGCCAAGAAGAGTGGTCCAGGAGCTGAGGTAAAACGTGGATACACCTGCAGAAACTTCCTCTCTTGTTCTGAACAAAGAGCCAAAAGTTAACGGAAGCTCGACAGTCCAAGAATAGACATCATCTGATGCTGGCATCACTTGTCTATGTGTCTGCCACTGTTAGACCCCAGTGAGGGATGCATGGCCCGTGGTCCTGAGACCCTGCACTGATTGGAAATGACTGTCCGAAAAAAAAAAAAAAAAGGAAATGACTGTCTGTTGTCCAGTTACACGGTATCATTAATGACACCTGCTCTTTATTTTAAACTTTGACATTCTGTTTACTGGGGAAAAATAAATTTTGTTTTTAAATATTGCATTAAAATACTATCACATATACCTTAATTACTGTATTGTTTGGTGCCCCCTTAAATTTTGCAAGGGAACTTAGCTCCCCTCTGGTTTTCCCCAGGCCCAGCCCTGGTGTGCTGTGAAGGAATGTGACTCATCACAGCCACATGGATTTCAGTGGATTTGGCAGGAACGTTACTCTATTTTTCTTTCTGTATGTCAAATAATAAAACGAGGCAAAGAGTATAAAGAAGTAAGGAAGCTGGTCCTTGATGTTCAGGACCTCCATCTTGGTGAGGGGTCACCTAACACAATTCAAGGACAATCTCTGCTACTGAGTCAGGAAACTGGACTGTGCAAACTGCCCTTGGGGATGTGTAGGAGTCCCCGCCAGGAGGACTCCTGGAACCCGATCTTTTTCAGGGGGGCAGTTCAGCAGTGAGATAAGATCTGGATTCACATAAAGATGGAGAGGCATTTCCAACAGAGCAGCTGGCAGGGCCAAAATGATATGAGCCTCTTTTCCCCAATCTGAGGCAGACTGCAGCTCTCTGTGGCCCTGATGCACAAACCGAGGTTCTCAGAGCCAAGGAGATGAGCTCACCGGGGCTGGCTGTGTGCTTCAGTCACTTTAATGCCACACCTAAAAATCGATCGTGACATGGTGGTTTTCTTTTTTTTTTTTCCCAAGAATGGAGAGTGGGTTGGGGAAAAAGAGAGGAGAGGAAAGGAGAAAAGAGGAAAGAAAGGAAAGAAGAGAAGGAAGGAAAGAAAGAAAGAAACCTGATCAGGTTATCAAAACCAAGGAAAGTGTGAGAAACTGTTGGAGCCACAGGAGCCTGGACACATGAGGACACGAGCTGAACGCTGCAAGTCCGAGCAGAGGGACTTCAGTGAACAGCAATGTCCCACGTGGTCACTAGGACTCTGCACTTACAAGAGTGACTGTGGGGTGTGCAGGGACTCTTCAGCCTTTATAACTTTCCTGTAAATCTAATATTACTCTAAAATAAAAAATTTATTTAAAAACAAAACAAAAGGTTTAATTGCAGTAATATTAGAATCAGGGCGAGGGATAAAATTATGTCCTGAAGATAGCAAAGACTAGGGCAAGTCTGGGTCCAGGTTTTCCCAATTCTCCCCAAAGCAGGCCACAGGAGGAAACATAATAAGGTCCTGACTGCGGCAAAATGGTGGAGAAGGAGCCAGGGTCAGTATCTCACCCAACAAAAACTCAGGTCATGCACCACACCCTGGAAGTTCCGGGCTAAAAATGACTCAAAAATCTGAGACTGAAGCACAAGATGCAGGAACGAGGCCGGGCTCCTGGTCCCCCTCGGAGGACCCAGTCCCAGGCTAGCTCTGGATTCCTGGGAGATTTAGAAACCCTTCTGCTGGCTTTGGAGCCTCACCCTTGATGGCTGGGATCAGTGTTCCTGGCCAGTGTGGAGAAGGTACAAACCATTTTGTGTATTTGCAGCTTGTACCCAGCAGCCTAGACTCAGTTTACCCCCTACCTCCTTTGCCTAATCCTAAAGTAGAAGAGTCTGATGCTGATAAACCTCAAATGGAATCAAAATGAAGATTAACTGGAGCCTGAGGTAGCTTGGGGCACATGGAATTTCCACAGAGAATGAGCATGCCAGCCCCTGTGTTTAAGGTTCTCTATTTGGAAAACTAGGACCAGGCAGGGCCCTCTGGTGCCGAGCCAAAACACTGAGGTCTCACTAGAAGCACAGCCTGCATGCCTCGGCTGTGTGTGTCCATTCTGCAGGGCCTGTGCCCGGCCCTCCCTGGGCTGCTGTACTCTAGAGGCCATTCTTCCCTTTGCCTCCATGGGGTCTACTTCTAGGGCAGACCATGTCGGTCACATGTTTGCCTTCCTGTGACTTTCTGGAACTTCGAGAAGAGTGCTGGGCCCTTGGTCCTCCACACTGGGAGGTTTCCTGTGTGCGCAGTCCATGTGCTACTCTGTAGGAGGCAGAGACACGGCCAGGGAATAGTGCCCACCATGGTGTGGGCTGCAAGCAGTGTTGTCCGTTGAGGAGAAGGATGCAGGTGGTGTGAGGACGTAGTGTGGGGGCCCTATCTCCCCAATTATCAGCTCCAGCTTCCTCTTCCCCAGCTCCACCCAAAGCACTCCCTCTCTTCCTGACACTTCCTGTCTCAGCTCTCATTCTGCCTTCTGAAGCCACCAGTATTGAGTGTGTCCTGTGTCCTGTGTGCTGGTGAGGGCCCTTCATGGGGCAGACGACATCCCCAAGCCTCACTACTCCTATCCTCTCCACTGTGGCCAGTCTTTCATCTGGATGCCCTGATTGATCCCTGATTGATCGACACCTCCTGAAATCAGGAGTCCTGTTCTTAGACCAGTTTGGAGTTGGGAAGGGGATTGATGTCAAGATACTTCTCTGTCTCACTCTGATTCTCCTTTTTCAAATGCTATTTAATAATTGCCTTAGAAATTTCAAATAAGTGATTTTGCTATCTCATTCCTTCTACATTCATTGTCTGGCCCTCTTCTGCGAAGCAAGTTTTATCAGCTACCATGAAATGTATTTCCTACTGGAAGGGCAAGATTAACAATCATGGTGTTTAATGACCTTCACATAAGGCCTTGATTATTTGCTGCAGCTCAGTGAAAACAGGACTCTTCCTCTCTCTCTCTCTCTCTCTCTCTCTCTCTCTCTGTCTCTCTCTCTCTCTGTCTCTCTCTCTCTCTCTATCTCTCTCTCTCTCTGTCTCTCTCCCCCTCTCATGAATTCATGGAGATTAAGGAATGCAGCTTCCTTTCTGAGTTGGTAAGTGGCAGAACTGGAACCCCTGCTCTCAGTGTTTCCAAACTCCGGGTCTACAAGTACAAATCCTTGACTGGTCTGCCTGGAGGTGCCTGCCTGTCCTGGTGTGTTTTGCTCTTCATCTTCAAGCATTGTTCCCCGTTTTCAGCCCACTCTGTCCTGATGGGCACACAGAAGCCAAACAGAAATGGACTCTGTTCTTGGCTGACCTCACCTTTCTGTCCCCTCCCCTCTCTCTTTCATCTGTTCTGCAGAGCTAGAAACACCTCAAATACAATCCAGAAGATAAATGGGACTTTCAGAAGGAATATCATATTCTCTTCCAAACATTCTCCACTGCAGTTGAGCCAGCAGCACCCTCCCCAACCCTGGTATTGGGGATTGAACTGAAGGCCTTTACACTGAGCTATGTCCACTGCCAGGTTTTTTGTTGTTATTGTTTTTTGTGCTGGGGACTGAACTCAGGGCCTTGTGCTTGCTAAGCAAGTGCTCTACCACTGAGCTAAATCCCCAATCCTTTTTTCTTTTAAATTTTAAGACGGGGTCTCACTAAGTTGCCTAGGCTGTGTTCAAACTTGTGATCCTCCTGCCTCAGCCTCCCAGAGTGCCGGGATTACAGGCGTGTACCACCATTTCCAGCTTCACCAGCAGTTTTGTGGATTTCTTGATCGACAGAGTTCCTCTCTGCTCGATTCTATTAAGTTTCTCTTGAAGCAGCTGTACTCCTCCCTGTGGTGTTACAATTGGCTGATGTAACAACAGATGATACTCTGCCTGCTTCTCAGCCTGAGCCTGCTGATGTTGGGGGGTGGGCAGATCACAAGATGACCATGATATAGTCCAGTCCCCCAGGCCCAGGTGAGGAGAGACGTGGGCCTCAGAGCTGAGCATTTTCTGGTTGAAATAGAATCACAAATAACTAAATACTTAAAATACTTATATTTTTGTGAGTTAAATAAAATTTCTATATTGATATAAATCTGTTATTCAGCCCATTTGAGTTAAATAGCAGCTGGCAACATTATCTTCACATACCATATGTTATGCACCACACACACATCACCTCATTTTATCTTTACACCAGCTCCTTCAGAGAGCTATTTTGACATCCTCATTTTGCAGTGAGAAAAACCAAGGTTACGGAAGTCTAAAAGAAGACCCAAAGTTCCTAAGTGTCAAAACCAGGCCCCAGAACCAGTACCTCCAGTTCGGCTTGTACTTCTAACCCCTCTCAAGACACTATTCCTCTGCCACTTGGAATAGGTCAGTCAGTGGAGAGGGGCCCTTGACATAAAGCCACTCATGCATTATACTGTCACACGAATTCTGAGAAGCAGAATTCCTTTCAGTAGGGATCAAGTACCTTGGGGCAGATTAAGGCTTCTGCCAAAAATAACTTTAAAAGCTGGATTAAAAAATGTAAAAAGTCACTTTGCATTCATTGGAGAGCCACTGAAGAGAAGAGAAATAACAAGCCCTGGAGTCTAAGGAGGGGGCACTAGGGGGAGTGGGGTGCCTGTGTACTGTTAGCCTCACCTGCCAGCTGACCCTGGAACTTGTGACAAGCTGTGACTCTGGGCCCTGCTGGAATCCACAGAGCTCCGGAGGTTTTTGTGCACACACATGGGCCAACTGTTTGATGAGAAAGAAAAAAAAAAGAAATGTTCTCCTCCTGTTGCCAGGTTCCTCTCTCTCAAAAATCCCTCAGAATCTGTAGCTAGGAGGAGACTGGAGACTGGCGTGTACCTCCATTGCTCTTATTCTTCCTGCTGCCTGCAACTAAGAGCCCTAGGCGTGTGTATATGTATACACACATACATATGGACGTTGAGACCGAGAAGACTCTAAAAGGTGGAGAGAAGGAGGCAGATGGGCCAGAGAACTTGACACCCAGCACGTGGCATGGTGGTGAGCTCCCCAGATTTGTTTCGGTTTATTTATTGTTTGTTTGTTTCATGTGTCCCATAGTTGAGCTGAAGAAGCCAGAAACTCACAAAGGCCAGTGAGCCAGACCAAAAAGCTTATCAACAAGAGCCACTCTCCCTAGCCAGAGGGCCAAGAAAAGACAGCTAACCAAGACTGAACATTTTCAGACAGTGACCACTTTGCTCAGCAAATACCACAGAAGAAGCCCCTAGCCTTACCCTCCCCACAGCAGAGTCCCACAGGGAGTCCAGACTTAACCACAGCTGGCTTTCCATAAGGAGCCCGCCTCCCACAGGGCAGCGCCAGGAGAGCAGCCGGGAGCCAAGGCTTGTCTCATTTCTAGGGTGAAGTCCCTTCCTCCCCCAGGCCACAGCATCACAAGGGAGACTGGACTTGCACTTGGCCATGGTGGGACACCCACATTGAGATCAGCAGAGGCCAAACAGGAATGGAATCTCCACTTCCCCTGCAGGTCTGAGCCTGGCTCCTCCCTTGCCAGTTAACATAGAGGTTTATGCAAGATTCAGATCTGCACTACATGACATGAAAATACACAGGTTTTCACTGAAAATCACTTGTCATACAAAGATCCCAGAAGACCTCAAACTGAGTGATGTAAGACAATCAACAGAGGCTAATGCTGGGGGACAGTGTTAAAATCTGATAAGGATTTTAGGCTTTGTAAAAGTGCTTCCATGGTGCACTAGATGTACTTAACTGCCACTGACCTGTGCATTCAGAAGTGTGTGCTTGCAAACAAAACAACACTCTTCTGTAATGGACAGTATGGAAAACTGCATGTATACTTTATCTCAGATATGTTTTAAGTGCCTCAAGAAGCAATTATGAAAGTTCTTGATACACATAAAAAACAAGGAGCTTCAGTGATAGAAGTTAAAAAGAAGACTCAAGGGGAAATTTAAAACTGGAAAACCTAATGACAGAAATGAAAAACTCAGTGGATGGGCTCAGAAGACTGGGACAGGCAGAGGAAAGAACCGACAAACCGGAAGTTAAAACAATATGAAGAAGCCAGGCTTCACAAGAGAGAAAACAGACTGAAATAACATAAACAGAGGACTAGGAGCTAGTGAAATTTTAAGAGGATCCAATGTTCACATTAGCAGCTAAAAAAAATCCTCAAATTGCCAGGGGTCATAAACATGCACATTCAAGAAGCCAAAGTCAAAAGAAAAGAAATGCAAAAAAATCTACATCAAGATATATCACTAAGCTTCTAAAAACTAAATATTATATTTTTTAAATGACAAGAATTTTATAATTGGAATCCAAGGAGGCCAAAAAGAAATGACACAGTGTTTTTCAAATGGTGAAAGAAAGAAACATCAAATCAGAAATCTCATACGCGGCAAAAATCCCTCAAGACTGAAGGAAATATTAAGGAATTCTTGATGAAGGAAAGCTAAGACACCAACAGACATACCCTAAAAGAATGGCCAAAAGCCATTCTCTAAACAGAAGGAAAATAATAAGAGAAGAAATTTTGAACACCAGGAATGATAAAAGAATATAATAACCAATAATAATAGTAATAATAATAATAATAATAATAATAATAATAAAATCAGAAAACAACAAAACAAAACAATAGGCTCTCTTCTTAGTTTTTTCTAAATAATGTTTGATAGTTGAAACAAAAAATTGTAACACACTTAATGTGATGCTAAATGCATGCAGAAGAATATTTAAGACAATTATAATTTGGGGCAAAGGAGAGAAATATAAAAAGAAGTAAGGTTTCTATGCTTTATTCAAACTGGCAAAATGATGACACAGATAGGTCATGATGCTGTGTATATAATATCTAATACAGCAACCTTTGACTACAGAAAGTGATATGTTTAAAAAAAAACCTACAGATAAATCAAAATGAAATCTCTTCAACTAACCTAAAGGAAAACAGAGAAAGGAGAAGCAGAGAGAACAAACAGAAAACAAAACATAAGATGACATACTTAAATTCTAACATATCAGTAATCATTTTAAACATGAAACGACCCAAATACATCAATTAAAAGACACATATTGGTAAAGCAGACCAAAGAACTTGACCTAAATATATGTTGCCTACCAGACACTTCTAATATAATAACATAGACCGGTTCAAAGTAAAAGAATGAAAAATATACAAACACTGATCAAAGGATAGCAGGAGTGGCTGTATTAATAGCAGATTAAATAAATCATGGGGTAAAGATAATTATCAGAGATAAAGAGGGATATTATATAATGATAAGAAAGATCAATCCACCAAGGAGACAGCAATTTTAAATGTAAATGCCTAAAACAATGGAGTCACAAAATGTATGAAGCAGAAACAGATGGAACTGAAAAGAGAGACAGACAAATGCACAATTTTTGTTGAATCTTTCAGCATTCTTCTCTCAAGAACTGTTACAACAATTTAACAGAAAAATTAACAAGACTATAGAACTCTATTCAACAATGTAGAGTAAATATTCTCAAGTGTCTGTGTTAGGCAGATTTTCATTACCCTAACAAAATACATGAGACAGGCTAACTTATAAAGGAAAAACATCTATTTAGCTCAGGGTTGGGGCTGAAGGTCCAAATGTCATGGTTCAGATTCTGGTAAGGTCTGTATCTCCCTTGGCTGTGTCACCTCATGGCCGGTTGCAAAGGCGGGAGCAGAACATTTTATTTGATACAGGAAGCCAGAGAGCTGGACAGGGCCTATATTGCTCCTCTTATAACAACTGTCTCTCACAAGAGCAACCTCAAAATCCTATGAAAAATACCTCAATTGTGGGGCTCTGGGTTCAGCTCAGTGGTAGAGCACTTGCCTAGCAGGCATGAGGCCCTGGGTTCCATCCTCAATACCAAAAGAAAATAAATAGAAATACTTAGTTCTTTCCAAGGGCACACCCTCATTGGCTTTAGGGATCCCCACTAGCCTGTACCTCTTGAAGGTTCCACCACATTCTAATACCACCATGCTGCAGGCCAACTTCAAATACATGGACCCTGGGGAACACCAAACCATAGCAGTACCTATGGAATCTATACCAAGATAGACTCTATCTTGGTCCATAAAGCAAGCCTCAAAGAACTCAATAAATCATACAGAACATGATTTCCTATTACATAGAATCAAATTTAAAATGAACAATAGAAACAGATTTCAGGAAAATCTCTAAACACATGGAAATTAAACAGCACACTTCTAAATGGTCCATAATTCAAAGAGGAAATCTCAAAATGTATTGAACACAACAAAAATTTAAATACATCATTTTAAAATTTGTGAATCACAACCACAGTAGTGCTAAGGGGGGAATTTAAAACACTAAAAATAAAGAAGGAAAGTCTCAATCAAGAACTAAGTTCCTATCCTAAAAACCTAAAAAAAGAGTGAGGAAATAAATCCAAAGCCAGAAAGAAAAGGGAAGTGTTATGGTTTGTGTCTAGATATCCCCCCAAAGCCTCATGCATTCATAGATGGGACTTTTTCAGAGGTGGCTGAATTTAGAGTGTGTGATGCTGGCATTAAGGGCATGTGATTACTAAATCAACCCACTGATTGGTTTGGCACCACCCTAATCCTGGCAGCCTGGATAAGATATAAGTAGCAGAAAGAAGCTGCTAAGATCCCTTGTTTACCTTGCTGCTTTCTGCCTGTCTGCCATGCCACCTCTGCCTTGGATCCAGCTGATTGTGAACTGAAACCTCTACAAACTGTGAGCTAAATAAACTTTTCTTCCCCTAACTTTGAGTGTTGGGTATTTTGTCTCTCAGCAATGAGAGAAAAGTAACTAAGACAGGACATAAAAGAAATAAGAACAGAAATCAATGAAATTTAAAATAGAATAAATAATGGGGAAAGTAAATGAAACATACACACCCAAAACCAAAAAATCCTAGAATAAGTGATCTCAGCAAAGTTGAAAGATATGACAAATATACAAAAATTATGTATATGTTTTCTATATATGAATTATTTATGTTTTCTATATGTGTATGTATGTATATGAATACACAGACACTGAAATAAAAATATGATGCCATATATAATTACTCCAAAAATGAAATTCTTAGGTATAAATCCAACAAACATATATAGACTTTGTATACTAAAAATTACACAGTGCTGATGAAAATAATCAAAGATCTTCTAAGTAAAGGGAGCAATATACCATATCCATAAAGAGATGACTCAACATGGTACACTTGATCTTAGCCAAAAGGCTGAGAAGTGATGATGACTCAACATGGTAAAGATGTCAGTCCTTGTGAAAACCCACAGACGGGGAAAAAAATTTTTGCTAGCGATCCATCAGACAAAGGTCTAACATCTAGAATATACAAAGAACTCAAAAAAATCAAACCTCTCAAATTCAAAGACCCAATTCAAAAATGGGCAACTGAAATGAATAAACATTTCTCAGATGAAGAAATAAAAATGGCAAATAAATATATGAAAAAGTGTTCAAATCACTCGTCATTCAAGAGATGCAAATCAAAACAACATTAAGATTCCATCTCACTCCATAAAGAACTGTGTTTATGAAAAAATCAACCAATAACAAATGCTGGTGGGGCTGTGGGGAGAAAGGAACCCTCCTCCACTGTTGGTGGGAATGTAGACTGGTCCAGCCACTGTAGAAATCAATATGGAGATTCCTCAAAAAACTACAACTAGAGGTTCCATTTGACCCAGCTATTCCCTTACTGGGGATCTTCCCAGAAGAATTAAAATTGTCATACCACAGGGATATATGGACAACCATGTTTATAGCAACACAATTTGTAGTAGCTAAGTCTTGGAAACAACCTAAATGCCCAACAACCAATGAATGGCTAAAGAAAATGTGGTTTTTCTACACAATGGAGTACTACACCACCATAAAAAGGATAAACTAGAGTCATTTAAATGTAAATGGATGTTCCTTGAGAACATACTATTAAGTGAAATAAATCAGGCACTCATGAGTACACATTGAATTGTTTCTCTGATATGAGAAACCATAACTGTAAATAAGGACAAAGAGGTGTAATAGGTATTATGTAAAAGAAAGATAATATACAAAGGAGAGGAGAACTAGAAAGAGAGAAGGGGGAAAAGCAGGAAGGGAAAAAAGGAAAGAAAAGGGAAAGGGAAATCATGGAAAAATATGAATAAACCTGTTGTAAATAGGGAAGGAGGGAATAGAAGTGGGGGAAGAGGGGAAAAAACCAAAATACATCATGTACAGGTACAAAATAAATGTGATGAATGTGATCATTATATGTACAATGTACCAATACATGTTCTTGGTTAAAAAAAAAAAAGATCTCAGTCCTCCCCAAATTAATGTGCCAATTTAACGCAATTCCTATCAAAATACTAGCCAGACTTTTTGTAGACCTAGACAAGATTATAGAAGTTTTATGGAAATGCAAGAAACTAGAACAGCTGAACAATTTTGAGAAGAAATAGGAATAATCAGTCTACTCAATTTCACAACCAAGGGGAACTGTCAGAGGTGTAGACACATACAAAATCAGATCAGACTAGAGAAGAACTTAGATACAGACCCACAGAAACCTGGATTTGAGAGAGGTGAAAAGAAATTCAGTGGAGGAAAGAGCTTTCTTATATCATTTAGTGCTGGAGCAATTCCACATCCACAGGCAAACCAATGAACCCAAACTGAGTCTCACATTTTACAAAAAAATTAATGCAAAATGGGTCATAGACTTAAAGTTGAAATATGAAACTATAAAACTTTTAGGAAAATAACTAGGTGAAACTCTTTGGAATCCAGGAATATAACAAGCATTCTTAGACTTCACTCTAAAATCTTAATGTATAAAAGGAAAACTTGATAAATTGGGCTTCATCAAAATTAAAAGCTTTTGTTCTGAAAAAGACCCTATCATGATTAAAAGATAAACAGAGTGGGAGGGAATATGAGCAAATCATATACCCCATAAAGGACAAGTTATCTGAAATAAAAACAAAGATAACCTCAACAGTAAAAGAGATGATCTAGCCCCAAATAGTTATAACATGTAAAGAACAGCTGGGTGGATGCCGTGTGGCTGGCTTTTCCCAGGGGGCTGTGAGTAGAAGGGACACCCCACTACCAGCTGGAGTAGTCAAGACTGGTGTGAGTTTTCTATTTTCCCCTTTCCTCTTCCTGAAAGCCAAGTGTCGAGATGATGACATCACCAAGCAGAGTGTCCTAGATCCTGACTCACTGTATGGAGGGAAGTTTGCTTGGGCTGTACCTGAGCAAGAGATGAGACCTGGTATGTCAGGTGACTGTGAGTTCTAGAACTGTTTGTTACTGAAACCACAACCTGCTGACTGACACATGCAGTGAATTGATGATAATGTAATCACTTCATAAACATTCAGGGGATTTAGCTCAGTGGTAGAGCACTACCCTAGCAAGCACAAGGCCCTAAATTTGGTTCCCACCCCCCCAATAAATAAACATTTCTATACTCTTGGGCAGTTATGGAGCTTTGCATTTATCACACTTACTCATAATTAATAATATTGTAATAACTCTCCTCATGTATATACATAATGCATATTAAGTATAGAGATTATTTCTTTATAAAATTTCTGCAAACAGTATTATTAAGAGAAAGGAATAATTCCAATCAAAATTCCAATAACATACTTCACAGAATTAGAAAAGGCAATCATGAAATTTATCTGGAACCAGAAGAGACCAAGAATAGCAAAAACAATTCTGGGCAACAGGAATAAGGCAGGGGGCATCACAGTCCCCAACTTGAAATTATATTATAAAGCTTGTGTAATAAAAACAGCATGGTACTGGCACGAAGAC